>JABASI010003078.1:0-17506 GCA_019776505.1 Tomocerus nigrus | reverse complement strand
AGTAATATTATCAATAAAATTGTTTTAGGAAAACGATACTGCATAGCTGCTACTTTGGTGAATTCAATATTGCCAATATACCTAACGACTTTAGTTCAGCACTTCAGTTTCAGCAAAGTCAGTGGTAAGCCAACCCCGACTGTTGAACCAGAACTTGGTTTCAGTTTATCACCCTTTCCATTTGAGACATTTGTTACTGCACTAAAATGTAAAGACAATCTGTAAAAAGTAGTAAACATAATATTTCATCATAACATTCTGCTGCTATATTATTCGCTATAAGACAGACAGGAAGGTGGTTTTGAAGGTCTTCTGCTTTGATTTTTGAGTATAATGTTTCCGTCAGACCTGTCAATGCTGTTTTAAAGATATTAAAGATTATTTTGTTAGGATTACAGTTAGGTATACTTTCTATGAAGGTACCAGGTACCTAAGGGCATAATTAATGCTTAAGGTACCAAGATGCATCAATTACATTCATATTACAGAGATTTGTATCACAGTGTATAGTAGGTATTGCAATTTTAAGAAACTATAATAATAATTCTGCATGACTGAGATATGTTTATGTATAGTTTAGTAACCCAAAGATGTACACTAGTTAAAACAGATTAAAGTTAATCTTTTTTGGATATTAGTTTTCAAGAAATGTAAATATTCCTCCAATGAATATGCAGATAATACCTGAGCCATGCAGCTAAAATCTGCATGATATTCCGAGATTTATTTATAAAATATAAAATCCTGCCAATTGGAAAAATCAAATCAAAAATAGGTACCACCCGTACGTAAACATATTCAGGAAAATAGATTTATTATTAACCAGTTAGAAGAAGGATTTATTGCACTAATCCTACGGTATAGGCTATTACTTATATAATAAGTATTGGAATTGGAACTCTTCCATTTGTATGTCTATTTCTATTATACTTTTGCAATCTAAATTGAATTGTGAAAACGTGATAATTTCATTTTCAAATCCGTGCCCTTCTTAGTATATTAAGTTACGTAGAAAGAGAATTGATATGTTTAATTTAGACTCATAATAAATACAAGAAAGGCGACAACTGTACATGTAATGTAATAGTCAATGTTCTTCTGTTAAGAGTCAACGCAGTCACAAAAGAAGATGAGTAAATGAATTTTATTAGTTCTAAAGAAATGAAAGTAGGTAACTGAGATTATCCTTTTGTATTCTGTGAGTGTGTCTAACGAATAGAGCTCAATGTCTAAGATTTCAGCATGACGCGGCTAATAAAAGAACAATCAACTCTAATGAAGGATAAATCTTATTGAAGCGGATTAGAAGCATCAGAATAAATAAAGGAATGATTATAAATTGTCATTAAGATGACACTTTATATTGTTCTTGGATATAACTTCGCAACTAAACCATTAGACGTCTTATCTTGAATATCTTAAATTAACTCTGTCAATTACTCGCACGACCTTTATTTCCTAACAAGAGCTATATTATTGTTATATTCATTGAACCAACAATGATTAAGTAAATTTAAGCCTGTAAAGCTCATTATGTTTGTAAATGGATGATAAACGTTGTTCAGCATTAGGTGGCAATGGGTTTTATCAATTCTACCAAAACATACATAGATTAATGACACGAAATTTTTGTTTGCAGTAGAATTTTCTATGCTCTATGCTTCTATTATATATATGCATTAAATTATTATGGTCAGCTTAGTTCTGCGTTACAAGATGTCCATTTGCTACACATAGCATTCTTATATTTACAAAGCAACAATAAAGTACGTGCAGCAGAGCCAAGAAGTGCTAACATG
The DNA here is from genome assembly GCA_019776505.1 of Tomocerus nigrus. Classification (NCBI taxonomy): domain Eukaryota; kingdom Metazoa; phylum Arthropoda; class Collembola; order Entomobryomorpha; family Tomoceridae; genus Tomocerus; species Tomocerus nigrus. The sequence goes on along the minus strand of JABASI010003078.1, from coordinate 15,707 downwards.
AGTTTTGTTCCTTGTAAATTTTTTCATTGCATGCAAAAAAATGTGTGAAGAGGAAAATAAGTTTGAACCATATGTCATGAATAGTTAAACTTCTGTGTTTATGTGTTTGTCTGCTGTAGAGTGGAAGATATTTCTTAATATCCACTCACTCTGTTTCAATGTGAATTTTGTGCAGAAAAAGCTTTGGTTTGGATTTGTAATTATTTAGGATTTATTCATTCATATTATAGTATAGTGAGCGCAAACTCTGCAATTCATTGAAGCAACATATAACTGTGCTCTGTAGTTAAAGTCAAAGTCATAAAAAGCTTTAATTTTCAAATTCATGTCTAAGTATTATTGTCGCAACGTGATATCTCGGGTACTTTGAAATACGCTACAAAACTTTAAATATTTGTAATAACAATAATATCTCATGTAGAAAAGATATCTGTTTAAAGTCTCTAAGTCTGAATTTAGTCAAGATTACTTTTAGTCTCAGTTTAAATTGTTGTAGATGTAGAATTAGTAACAAAAGTACGCCGCCAAACCAATATGGTGCATAATAAATGCAAGTAAATGATCTTGTCGTGAATAAACTACGAAAATTGTAAAGTCAAAGTAGAGGAGAGAGCTATTTAGTTGCAAATACAGATTCTGTATATGTCGTAAGAATGGACATTGTTGTCATTGGAAAGTTGGATGGAGGTCCACGTAATTTGCATTGCCTTCATAAACTTCAAAATCAATATTGCTATTACATTCGTAGGACAAATGTAATTTTTTTAAGCTATGCGTTCGATCTTGACTTTATTCTGCTTGAATAAGATGCGATGGCTCGATTTCGAGCTAATTTTAATAATAGAGAGATACACACGAGAGGACAGAAATCGTGATCTTCTATCTTCTGCTCACCATTTTTTGTTGCGCAAAACTTTTTGGAAATTCTAAATGCATATATTATAGAAACATGCTCATGGAGCAAATAGAGAGTATCAAAAAACTGTTAAGCCGTGCCGTGGGTATGTGCAAACGATGGAATGTATGCTGTCCTCCAAATTAAATAAATACTAGTGAATTCAAATTGAAGCTCATTATATGAAATAGTGCTTATTATATGGATATATGTATAAGTACCTACAGCCTACAGCTACAAGTCACTAACAACCTCAGACAGACAGTTAAAAAATTGATTTCGTCACGATGTCCATTTTGGCTCATCATCATTATTTATACCTTTATTCTTTAGGGACAGGGATGAGTCTCAAGCGCTAGCAAAAAACTTTAAATGATTTTGGTTCCTCATACGCAGGTAGCAATCTTTGTTAGGACATTAATTGTAAGTTGCTAATTTGCAAGCTCAATTAAATATCTTTCTTTAGCTTACAAACTTTTAATGCCAATATAATGATAGGTATTTATTGTGCCTACTACTGTTGTTTGGATGTCCAGTGTATTACCAGTTGCATGTGTATCAGTAGTGAATGAGACAAAAGTGTGTCTACATTCACAATTACACTTTTTCACATTACATAGTCATATACCTACATACGAATGAGAACTCCTACACTTTACACACAATTGACAGTGAAAAACAAGATGCGCAGTTTGCAGATAATACAACCCAAATATTGATGCATAGTACTGCTTATAATATGTTAATTAGCTATGACTTAACATAGCATCAGGTGGCTGCGTGAGTGAACCGGCAAATATGTTACCTGTGATAACAATAATTGGATAATTTAAATAATGTACTTCTTATGTAGTTTATTTACTACCAACTAGCTACAAACTCACTGCCAGCTACTTGGATTTGCATAACGAATACGATAAATATTATGCTAGCAGATGATTTCAACTCTGCTCCTACGCTCAGCATGTATTTATGTAATGCACATACATTCAATACTGTACCTACTACCTACAGATATTTTATGCTAGGCGTTTACAAAACTTTCCATTGATCTTCACATTCTTCGATATTATATCATCTGCCGTTCATGCGTCTTGCTTGATGCTATTTATATGAAAACCGACAAGTTACGACATCATTACCATCCACCTACATAACAATATTATTGACTTTTTCGTTACAAACTCTAAATAAACTTGAACATATTGCATAGGGATGCTAGCTCGTCTATTAATACTGAAGTTATCTGCAAATTAGCTCATCTCTTCTCTTCAGAAATGTAAATTCTTTCATCGATACTCTTAAAAACCAATTTAGATATTAAAATGGGTTCTCTCCGTTTATGTTTAAAACCCAAATAATCGTGAAACAATTTAACAAAATTAATTTTAAATCAAATCATTGTTTTTGTCACTATTGTGAGGTATTTCACGCAAAATGCATTGTCTACAGATTCTGATGTTATGAAATGAAAATTATTTACTAACAATCTATATATACTATTAATAAATTATAAATTAATCTATTTAATTTACTAATAGGCAGAGATGAAGATAATTTACACACATCAGAAAATAGAAAACCTAGCAAAGGCTAACCATTTATTTAATTATCGACATAATAATATATTAGTGACATAACGATAGAAAGATACTGTTCTAGATGCAATTGAAACTTAATTTTTTGTCTTTACATAGCTCCTATAATATTTGTCTATGTAGTTTCCTCAGTTCTATGAGAACAGTTAATTTACTTTCCTGGAGTAACCTGAAATCATGCTGAAATTAAATAATAGTTTATATATCTATGCTGTAAGAGTTAGCATCTATATTTGAGAATAATTTTAGTGATTCTTCCACAGTTTAGGTACCCGAGGCAGTGGAGGCAAAAAATACTTGCCTTAGGGAGCAATAAATGATAATTTTACCTCCAAAGTTTCATATTAAGAGTTAATAAGCTCTGGATTGAAGGACAAGCTGCACAATTCTTGTTAATACTGCACATCCACCTTGCACGGTGGACAATCTCTTAGAATAGTAATGCAGGCCGTAACGTAACGTACATTACGTATTAAATCTACATAGACCTACACAACCTACACATTATATGTACCTACCTGTAAGTTACGTGGAGGAACTGCGAATTTTATTGCACGTGAAGACTCTAGTCTTAAGTCTTAAGTGTATTCATTCGCACGTAAAATAGTAACATCCTTACGTACATTTTATCCAGCTCTCTATATATTTTTTACCTATTTATATCCAGGAATAGCACAAAAATACTATATTACTAACTAGAATATATAATCATACACTCCAAACATATATATTTCTGTATACTACATATTATATACTTTAGCAAAGTAATAAAAATACAGACTTGACTAGCATAACATTATGGTTACTTTAAAGAGTTGACTACAGGTTGTCCATAACATAAACACACACCTGCAAAACAAGATTATATTTTTTACTGTGTCCATTGTGTACAAACAGTGGTAGTGGTATAACTAGAGTGTCTTCATATACTGGCAGTGCAGAAACATTGAAAAATGAATTGTGGCATAAGATTGTGTCTGCAATATTAATGTTCAGTATAGTTAAAGTATGTGCAGAAGGGGTAAGCAAAGGTAAATCGGTTCTTCTTAAATGTAGCAAAAGAGATAAGTAATGAAAAAGGCAAGTATATGCGTTTATTCCGTGTTGGTACATAGTTCATGGAATGAAGTTTTTATCATTCCTTTTGCTACACTCCTTTGTATACTATCTGTAAATTTAATGTGCAATTCGAGTTGAAACGAAATGAGGTAATTACATTATTACCACAGAAAGAGATAGAGTCCCGAAGAGCAATAAGTGAAGTCACTACCTATGTAGATATGATATGGATATAAGCAGAATATCTTACATTATTATCCCTCTATACAATTTATTTGTACATGAAAAGTTCCACGCTATATGTACATCATTAAATGCCACTACTGCACCATTCCTCCTGGCTATTTAACTGATTGTGTTATGAAACTGTCTCGATGAAGTCAGCTAGCTTGTCTTCAGCTTCACTTCAATACACACACTAACTATGCTCACTACTATTATTATTATAATACACACACAGCTAAAGGATGCTTGCGTTTCGCTCATCTGAGATAGTGCTCAGGATTGCACTGCAGAATGGTTTCTATAATTTCAAGATAGGAATTGAGAATAGGAAAGGATTCACTTTCGTTGCTCCTCTCTAGCCAACGAGGAGAGTCAAGAAAAGGAGCTGCTAAAAGATTATCAAGAGAAGCAGAACACACGCTGAAACACAACAGAGCCGTAGTTAGTTATACATTTCTTGTTCACACGAGCCTCGGCTTATTTACATACTAACTTGTTTTCATTTCTTCCTTATCCCATACCCTTATTAGAATTCAGCTATCCTTAAAAAATTAAACAAAGGTGCCTTCTTTTAATTGTGCATTATGTAACAATACTCTATTTTTTCCAGTAGGCCGTATACGTGCAAGTGTGAGAGTGTGTGGTTGTGATTTACTCATCTACATAAATAAATTATGTGTTAAGACAATTACTAATTGTTGTGCAGTAATAAATGAAAATATTATTATTGCAATAAACTTATAGCATAGAAAACACTTGAGGAGATACATAATAATATCTTTGTTTTAAGCAACCGGGTTATACTCTACATTAAGTTTCTAGTAAAAAAGTGAGAATTATTCGCAAAAGTCTGACATTTGAAGTGCTATAGTGTTAAATGCGCCGGTAATGTTTCTCTGTTGACCCATTTAGAGCATCTCTTTTAGCGTTGGTTTCACAAAAATTAGAATTTGTTCAACTATTTTTAAACTTCACTTCAAGAATGCATCTGCGTTTATTTTGAGAACTCGTCAATCGACAAAAATAATATTGCAGTTTCACCAAGTTGTACAGTACCCGATTAAATATGACGGCAGTAACAACCGCACCGACAGCGACACCGAGCAAATGCCCGATCGGAATGGAATTTCCTCCCAATAACAATGGCCATAATAATAATTTTCTCAACTGCAAAGTACAAATGAGCTATTGGCTAAGCAGATGTGAAGCTTGTTGTACATATTCCTTGCAAGGTGCTACGAAAAATATTTCTATTTTAGACATGGTAAGTTCATAGTGTTAAAATATTTTTTTTCATTTTCAAATATCCCAACACTAATAGACGGGAATTGCTTTTATTATGGTATCATCCTACTTCAGATAACATTTTTGTCTTAAAAACATCCATTTGCATCGAAACGTTACTTGCAGATTTCAGTATTCTTCGTAATTTTAATATTTTCTCATTCCAAAATAGAAAGCAAATTCTGCGTAATTGTCCAAAATCGGATATTCGATAAAATATATTTTTATTTTCTCTTTTTTATTGCGATAATTATTCGTAATTCCAAATTCTGCCACAGAATTACAATTTTCATTCATGATGTTTTCATTAGATGCGACTGTATACTATTTGGGGGTCCAAGTTCCATGTAATTTCTGTTTCTATTGAAATCTAATTATTACTCATTCTAGTAATCATAGATCTAGGTCATCTTCGTGTATTCGTACGCATGTAAAATGAAATTAATTTTAGTTGTATTACTATAAAATATTATTTGTATTCACAGATTGTTGCAGTGACCATAATGATTGTTGAGCTCGTATTTGTTGCTCTACCTGACACATATACAGCTCTGTATAACCTGTACAATATGAAAGGAGAAGTTATGATTACACATGGAAGCCATAAAAGTAAATGCATTTTTTATTTATGTTTTCAAATTCCGAAATACGTATTACTTATATGAATATAAAACATAATATGGGCACTACTTAATAACCGTGTTTAAATATTGTTATCTCTAGCTTGGCTTTTTGTTACTGTATTGATTGTTTCCCTATTCCTTCTTTCTCTGGAAGGCTGGCTTTGTGATATACTATGGAGAGGAGCATCTCAGGTAAATACATTTGCCCATGCAATTCAATTTCATAAGCCACGTGCAGATACTGATTTTGAAATGTGTATGATTAAATTTTTGTTGCATCCATGAAATTATATAGAAAGACCGGAAAAAACTCAACAGATGGTTCAATTTCCGAGTGTTACTCTTTGTGATAGACAGTCTGGTGACTATTTACAGAATTGTTGACTACATCTTCTGCTTCTATGACCTTATTTACTTGCCTTTGAAAATGTATCGGATTTTGGAGATCATTGTTGTGAAAGCCCTTATTAGTGAAATTGATGAAGATAGTGAATCTGTATGAATGAACTGTGTACCTATATATTGTTTCGCTACACATATAATGTTCTCAATGGTGAATCAAAAGAAATTTATACTTATTTTTAAAGTTCAAACTTTCATGTTTTCAAGTGATTAAATGTTCTAGCTTAGTTTTAGATTCCGCTTTATACAATGCTACGCACATATGTGTATGTAAGAAATGCATACAAAACGATGTTGATTATAGCTAATTACATTTAGTTTATCGTTACAAAGTAATAGTATAACATATAACGACATTATTTCACTATCGATATCACATTCATATTATACTGTTGTGTTTTTCTTTGATCATGTCTTAATAATGTTGTTCTTTGCACAGCATAATATATTTACTTTGTCTCTTATTTGGGTAACTACTACTTAAAATAAGCACACAAATCTATAAGCATTGCGCATTGCATTGACACTGACAGCAAATCATTAGCTGCTCTCAAATTAGAGTCCAAATCGCAAACAGCGATGCAAGCAGCAAACATAACACCCTCGAAATGCATTATGTCAATTGTAGTTTTGCGCCAACAAATTGTCAAAACAGTTTTACTGGTCCATGATCCTTGATCCGTTTCCGTACACCAAATTCTCTGAAAGCTCTTGGCAAATGTTCCAATTTATTTTGTCAAATCTGTCTGGAAACTGCTAATTTAAATCTGTCAACAATATAGGGTACAATGTGGCCACAATGTCATAGATACATTTCCTAGGTCAATAATTTATTTCCCCAAAACATATTTATTTTACATTCAAGACCGGACATGAAGTTGAAGTGCAATTTCCAATCATATCTATTACATTCGGTCAAAATGAATTTTAGCTTAGATGTCAGTTTAGTCTCATGATTTTAGTCTAAATTCTTGTGAAGAATGAATTGATGAAATATGTAGAAAGTACTAGAAGGGGCATTTAGGTTTGGTCAGACTATTGACAAGTATGGCCACTTCGGGAGGTTGTTGTACTGTGGAATCGGGGACCACGGAAAGTAAACTGGAAGAACACCCGTTATCAAATGCAATGGTATGAATTAATATGATTTAAAAGATAAATAATCTAAAAGATAAATATAAATCCAAAGTTTTTAAAGGCATGTATTTCATTGAATGTATAGATTATCTCAAAATTTATCTCGTTCCTAAATGTACCAAATTTGAAAAGCTGCCGACTAGTATGTAAAATGTGGAGTCGCATTGCAATGCATGTATTAAACTTAAAGACTCAATTCGACATCAGCAAATTGTCTCATAAAGAAATAGATGAATGTGTGATGGCCATACATAAAGGAATTTGCCTTCCTCCAATGAACTTTGTCTATTCATTTGAGAGTCACAGGAAAATGTGCGAGAAATTCATGAATTTCTATGGTCCTCGTACAAAATCTTTGGAGATAAGTAACTGGAATGATGGGGCGAAAGAAGTTGCTGCAACCGAACGCTATTATCTTTCTTCGATACTTCTGATACCTCTATACTTGCGGTCGCTTACCCTTAAGATTTTGCCAGTTAGCATTGCATCTGCAAGAAGTTTATTTCCAAGACCATTGCCGCGATACCCCCCATTGCTCTACTTGCAAAAATTAACTTTACTCGGATCCAGCGATCTCAGTTTCGGATTTCTCTTAGATCTTTTATTTGCTATGCCGAATTTGGCAGAGCTTTGTATAAAATCACCCACCGATTCCTTTTTAACAACATTAATGAAGGTTTTCAATACACACCAATTCCGTCATCTGAGTGTGCTGGAAATTAATCCTTCGATGAATGTGTCACCTTGCCATTTAGTCCAATTGGGCAGATCGGGTTTGAAAGTGAAGTCGTTGCGTTTAAAATATTGCTACTGCAGAACTGATATAGAACCTCTACAAGTCCTTCTTCAGAAATATCAATCATCTCTCGAAGAATTGCATTTACCAAATTGCTTAGGAGAATCCGAACGAAGAGAATTTCAGAAATATCTACAGTTCCCATTTATGGAAGTTCTTAGGAAATTACAGATCGAAGATTGGAGTCTAGTTGGACCAATTTCCTTCGTTAAAAATATGCCATGCCTAGAAACACTTGCGTTCGGTACAACTAACGAGTTTTTACAATCAGCATTATCGTCGCCGGAAGGTAATCAGCATTTAAATCTTCGGGAACTCATCCTACCTTCAACTACACTTTCGTCTGAAGAAATTAAAAGCATTCTATTGGCTTTTCCTCAACTGGAGAAACTATCTTTACAACTCATAGAAGCTGCAGCTCCCGCATTGTGGGAATACGGATCCAATCTTAAGTATTTGTCTTTATATGCTTACTCGACCCTGACTGACGCCTGTTTAACAGGTCTCACAATAAACAATGACTCATTTTTCACTATTCATGGCGCGATGTTATCGGACGATGTGAAGAGCATCAGTCACTTAAGGAATGCAAAATTTATCGGGAAACTAAAAAGTAATATAGTTAATCTACAAGATACAGATAATTTAATACTCTTTAACTTCCTTACTAATCATATATTGGCATTGTCGCAAAGCTTTTAAAGTATTTGCAAATCATTTGTTATTTTGCAGATTTGGAAGTGTTAAAAATTGACCAATGTCAAGGTCATCTTTCTGATATTTCAGTTATCTTTGGTGTAGGAACCCTCGCTAAGCTAAAAAATTTCTCATTGCGTGCCGCACAGGTAGCTACTTATTTTATTTAACATACAATATCTTCATTTGATCCAACTCCAATAAAATGTGTTTCTGTAACATTATTTATCTCATTGTGTAATGTAGATCACGGATTTGTCTATCAAGGCATTAGAAAAACTCCCTTTGCTCCATTTGGAACTAGTATGGAATATAGGAGATCCGATTTTTGTCTCACATGAAAGTTTGCAGATAATACAATTTAAATGCCCTTACTTACACCTTCACTACTACCCTAGTGAGAGTTGGAAATTTATTTCTTCAGAGCTAGGAACGAAACTTTTTTCAAATCCGTGGTTTTATGCTCCAGCTGAAGATTAATAAATTAATGGTATTGTATCATACCCATTTCGATTACATGCTAAGCTAGTATGGGAACTTTGAGACAATCTTGTAATATTCATTGCTTATTTATTACAGTTTTCAATTATTAGCTACTTATATAACATAACTACTGTGGTAGGATACCATATATGCAGTTACCATATTATTTGCCCACTAAAGCAATTAAGTATATTATTGTCCAATGACTAAGTGACAAGATGCATATTGTAGCTTTGTATCTGATAAGATGCATAGCTCTGGTATCTGAGTATCTGATAACAATGCAATACTAAGATGTGCCGATGTGCCTGTATAAGTATATATCTAGGCTGTCATGTACAGTACATGCAACATACAAGTATAACGCTTAGGAGTACCCGAGTACCTACTTAAAACACTATTTTCACTGAATATCTGTATCGGTTGGTGCTTGGTGTTAAATAATGCTTGGCATTATTAACATTAGAAATATTTGCATATACGCCCGATATCGCGACGTCAAATTGATTCTCATATGCAAATGCAAAGATTTTATTTACACTAACCTATCAATTTTGCATTACATGGTTGATGCTAGAATGATAATCTTAATTTTTACTTAATTTTTCTGTACGACTACAGTCTTGTTTTTGTACAGCCAGAGCCAACAACAGCACCACAGCAGCTATATCAACAGCTTATGTGTAAATCTACATGAAACGAGAGGTGCTATTATGTGTGTTGGGCCTGTTGGGGTATAAGTAGATGGCTATGTTATGTAAATACATTTGTACGTGTACAACTGTATAAGCAACGCTAATAATGTTCGCTTTCATTTCTTTCCATAATACCCGTGTGACTGCTCTCCCTACGAAAGCTGGGTGCAACGTATTTGCGAATTGCATCATCTTTTTGACAGTTTTACTAGGAAAAGTAGGGAGAAAACAGAAGTATCAGCAATGGTACAATAAGCCCTGGAGAACTCACCGAACAGCAGAGTGGCGCAGTGGAAGCGTGCTGGGCCCATAACCCAGAGGTCCGTGGATCGAAACCACGCTCTGCTAAATACTTTTGCTATTTTTCAACATAATTTCATTTTGGCAGCCTTAACATTTCAATTATTTTCTAAATAATTAATGAAAACTGGTAAAAAGTCTCAAAATGAGATAAAAGATGCATGAAATGAAGGTGTAGGCTAGGTGTTGTGGAAATGGAACAGTTTGTTATGCAAGTCCAGATCGGTGTCACTCATTCATTCATGAAACTCATGATACTCCCCGGATACTCGTCATAATATCATATTCATCATATAATCCATTCACACATTTCATTTTATAAAACACTTCCCCTTTCAGGTAGTGAGTATAGTGAGACTTATATGGATTTAAAGTGATTAGTATCTACCAATTTACATGTGTTCTAAATAAATATTTCGAGTTTTCGATTCGAGTATTTCATGCAAATGTATATTTATTTATTTCGAGTTCATGGATTAGGTAGCAATAGCATTACATTACCAACGATAACATTACAACGATAACACATTTATTAGCATGCACAAGCCTATATAAAATTCCTAAAAATGCAATTGCATTGCTATCCACAAGGCAAGGATAACTTGGTCGCAACGTCAAGTAGCACGACAAAGAAAGCGGTGCCGTCATATCACCATCAACCGCCAAAGAGCTGCTACATAATTTGAGCCGTACATACTTACTATACTGTTTTACTGTTTACATAAACATATCAGTTGAGTTTTGCAACTGCACTGCATTGGTTTGTATTTGGATTCTTGATAAACTGTTTATTGGATTTTTTTAAAAAAGAAATAACATAATTTTTAGCAATTAAAGCATCAAATTGGTAAACCAGGTACGTTGTTTATTGCACTACATTATACATGCTTTTGTTCTAACATCTAAAACTGAAAACTTTGATTGTTGAACTTTACCATACCATTTACATGAAAAATGGCATAAAATTAATTCATAATTAAACTATTTAATTTTGTTTGTATATTCTTTTGTATCGTAATGAAGAATGGCTTCTGGGCGTCCTGGGGGGGCTATCAAACATGGACCAGATAATATGACATATGTGAAATTGGGGTTATACATGTTAAATGAAGATTTAAACCCAAATGACAGAAAGTATACGGCTGAGAATCTGAAGAACCCAACAGCAGAATTAGTCCAACAAATATTTATTTCTGCTCTGAGCCGTATTCATGGACGGGAAGCTTTCGTACAGGTTCGACTTACTATTCAGTATTAAGTATTTCATATAAATTATGAAGTCCATAATAGTATAGTGTATGAATATACGAATAGGCATTTATTATAGACTATAGATATTATGGGGACATCGGGATTTGAGAATTTGAAAATGTTTATTTTAACTGTTGTCTTTACGTGTGAATGTGAATTTGTGAATACAATCCACAGGTTCCTCCAAAAGAGCTGATGAAGTTCAATAGCCACGGCGTGGGACCTCGCCTTACCTTTGATTCCTCTGTTGATAATATCTACAGACATATACATAAATGTCTTCCTGAAATAACTGACATGATTAACTACACTATCCTGTTAGATCCCTCTGCAGGTTGGTAATTAATGTAATTATAATGCCCTTCATAATTATTATTGTTAAACTTTTTTTGGAAAACACTAACTAAAATGAAGAAATTGAGAAGCTTAAACTACTGACAATAATTAATTTTGAATTTTGTGGCAATATAATGATAAAGGAATGTAAATGAAATGAAGAATGCCTCCTTTGCAAGTCAAATTAGATTGTACAATATATCACAAACGTACTTAATAGATTTTTTCTTATTTATATACATAAAATATATAAAGAAAATGTAATGTACTGTATATAGGCAATTTTTTAGTCAATATATAACGGAAATCCTAAGAACACTTATTGGGATTGTGGGTGTATTAGTAAAAGTAGCTGTATTTATGCCAGTCGCTTTTATTTCATTTGCCTCTCATTTTTCTTCAATACCTATGTTTAAATATGTCTACTTGATATCACTTGCTTCAGTCTAGCTAAGCTAGGCAGACATTTATTACTACAGAGTAGTTAAGTGATGGAAATTAAATACAGTAAATATTCAATTAATGTTCCCCTTCCGCCATATTATTCCATCATTTCCATGTACTAGTAATGTTGTAACCTACAATAATAATTTAATGTCATTCTGTGTTTGTAGACATTAAGAGAACGTATCAGGCCATTGGTTTCGTGGTAGCGTATGCTTTATTCTGTGACAAAAACCAAGAGAGTTTCTGGGCAGTGTCAGAGGAATTAACTAACGAAAACCAGGTAAAGATTGAACTATGCAGTGAAATCGAAGATACCAGAGAGAAAATTTTAGAAATGGAAAATAAATTTAATACAGCTAAATTGGAAATTCCTGTGGTAAGAAAATATTCTAAATTGTCTAAAATATTCTATAATGATCAAATGAACCTATATGATGTAGTATTTATGTTATGAGCTTACATACTTTTATTAGTAAACAGTCTGTTATATATAATTAACAATTATGTATATCTTTATTTATCTCTACAAACCATTGTAAACACAAACCACAGTTAGAGGCCAATTTAGAAGGAATGAAGGAAGTCATTAAAAGCATTGAAGAAGACAACAACGTTATTTTGAAAGAAATGGCTCAGGACCAATTACTCTATGAAGAGACGGAGAAGGAAAATAGAAAATTGGAGGACAACATTTCTAAGTTGGAAAAAACGAAAAGTGCATTGGAAGACCAAATTGTCAAATCTCCCGAAGAGTTTTTGAGAACTTTTCAAGATCGGAAACTAGCAGTTAGTTTTGCAGATTATGCGTACTATACTCATTTATTTTATGAACGTCACATTTACTATCATTTTCATTTACTGTAGTTGGAAAATGCTAAAGCTCTTAGAACCCAGTTGAGTGGTACATTAGAACATGAAATTGTTGCTGACCAAATGGTGCACTCAGTGATTGACATGGGGGAACGATGTATATCAACTTTCGACGAACTGGTCGGAAAAATTTGTGCAGAGGAGTAATTTTGATTTTTGTTGTAGTTCGTATACTTTATTAATGCATGAAATGCGAAATAAATAATTAATTTAATTGTCTTTTATAGAAATAGGGTGACGGAAGTGTCTGCAATCGCGAAGGATATTCATGAATTGGATAAACAAGTCGACGGTATTCAACAGGCTATAAATGAAATGAAATCTTCCATTCAGAAGGTATCTACAAATGAGGATCAGCAGATTTCTACTCATAAAGAAAAAGTGGATCTCATCACTCTCCATATTCAGGAATTAGAAAGGTATTTATTTGGGATAATACATAGTAATACATTTGGTTAGTCTACTTACTACTTATTATCCTGTTTTCAAATTAAGAGACAGTTGGGTCGTAACTTATAACTTTATGACAAATATAAAATGTAAATTAAAAATTCATTTGCTTCTGTGTGTCACAGGTCGAAAATAGAAGTAGGGTCAATACGGGAAAAAATTAAGTTACAGCTGAGTGGTGGCGAACAACAGCTTAATGATTTCAAATGTAAACTTAAGGACATTCGAGCAAGTATTCAGTCTCATGAACATTATATAAAAATTACCCTTCAAACCCTAAGAGAAGCTAATGTAAGTAATATTTTTAAAGGAAGTTCCAGGCATGTTATCTCATTTTCAAATTTTCTTTTTGTAATAGCAGTAATGTTTTTCTTTATTACAGAGAGAACAACTAAAGGCTTCTTGTAAGGAGCTCAATGAAGCTCTCTTGGCCTACAAACATCCAAGATTAAATGGACAATAAATAAAATGGCCAAATTATCTGTAATAGTATAATGTATAAACTTTCTACTCTAAAAATTAGTTTGTTTTGAACCAAGTTATAATATTTTAATTACGTTATCTTTCGATTCGCACTTAATAACGTAATAATAATATAATACTTTAACATTTTCTGAATTTTGTAATATAAACTTCAAAGTAACGGTTGAGTTTCTTTCAGCAGCCATTGGTATACATCATCTCCTAGTCCATTATCTAAAATAGCTTTCCCGGTGATGTTGCGGCATTTTTCTTGGTATTTGTTTAGATATTTTTTCTGGAAATGTATAATAGCAAGTTAGACTTTACATCTTTAGTGCTTTTAGTTATTTTGTTCAATAGTTACATGCTACTTTTTCCAAATATTTTACTCAGACAGCGTAAAGAAAATAACAGTTCATCAATGTATAGATACTTAGTAGGTACCTCTGATAATGTCAGCAAGTTAATATTCATCATATTTTGTTGATACGGAACAAACGTGAGATCTTCAAAACCTAGAAATCCTGTGTATGCTACGCCATTTTCCCGCTCAGCGTGCATCACTCGAACAATATTTTCCAATCGTATTCCAAAATTCCCTTCCTCATAATAACCAGGCTCTAATTAAAAAATTACGTTATATTATTTTCATTTAAGGCTACAAATACTATAGCTAAAATGTTCAGTTATAGATTTTATTTAATGATTTAATTGAGCACAAAAATCTACCATTTGAAACGAACATATTCTCATAAAGACCTGGATCGTCGGCATTGTACCCCGAATTAATAGATTGAGGTCCCTCTCCAACATTTAGATAATGTCCTTAATCATAATTATATTAATTAAATATAGGAAGTTCTCTCAAACCACTTTTCTTGTTCCTAATAGATTATGGATGTAGTAGGTAGACTAACAAATATCACTTACCGATTCCATGGCCCTGCAAAAGACAAGATTTGAATAATAATAACAATATTAGTTAGTAGTAGCAACAAATCTAATGGAAATAATAGTAAAACATGATTTAAAACTTGCTGTGCCATGTCCATGATCCTGTAAGCCACCTTCCCACAAAGCTCGTCTCGCGAACGAATCAATCCTTTGTCCTTTTGTTTTATTTGGAAACATTGCAGTAGCAATTGCTATTTGACCCTTTAGTACCCTTGTGTAACAATCTCGCATGTGTTCCGTTGCGTTTCCAAAATGGAATGTTCGGGTTATATCAGTCGTTCCATCACTAAAATAATATTTCATGCTAATTAATAGTGTCTCTCTTCGTAAGAAAAGAAAAGACTCCCTTCCTAGAATCTTCTGCGCAGAGTTTATTATTTAATACGATTTGTATAGAGCTATATAGAACTAAAGATAAACACCTACAGGGTTGCCCGGCGGTGTACATAGGAGGGAGTTGTTACTTATACGATAAATAAATAAATAGGTAGAGTATCCACTACCCACTACTTTCGCCCAAGGACAGTAGGAGAAATTAGATTTTCACCATGAAATTACAACGCTAATAGCACACCTCTTTTTCGAAACTGTTTTCTGGCAAATTAAATGTTCACTTTTACACAACGTTTACCAAGTGAAAGTACCAAGGGAAAGTTGGGTTGGAAAAGTGAAAGTTTTGGGATGCTGTTATAAAGCAGTCAAAGAGAAAGCTACATGCTAAAGGTTTAGTATGCTTAGAGACTT
>JABASI010003077.1:0-17506 GCA_019776505.1 Tomocerus nigrus | reverse complement strand
CAGCATGCAGAATAGATGTGAGTATGTGAGGATTGAAATTAATACCAAGAAGTATTTTACTGCATTAGCTCGTATCGTATGGCTATAGTTTTAAAAACATTTTTGATGGCATTTATTTCTTGCTAAATCTAAAGCTCAATGCAAATGACGAAATCACAAAAGGAACTGTAATCAGCATGCATAAAATATGATGCATGCACAAATATTATTGTTAACTTAGCAAACATTTGAGTACAATGCTGCCACACTGCCTACGGCCTATACATACTACTTAATTAGCAGCAAAAAAGCTGCTTCATACTCATCAGGGTATGTTTATACTCACTGCAAGACAGGGTTTCAGCATCTTAGAGAAAAGTTGTTCCCCCAAAATCTCATATTACTGTACTTTAAAAACTGAAACAAGTTTTGTTTTGCATCGTATTAAGGTTATCTTGGCTAGAACGGGAAGCTAATTATTATTAGGCTCATTTAGAACATAACCAACGCAATTTGACATTCAACCTTCAATTCTAGACATGCGCATTGTGCACATCCAAGGTGGGCTAAACTGCAGCTATGAGTCCAGATCTGAAAAGCGGTTCCTCAGCGAATCGTTGAATGAAAATCGATTTACCCTCAGCCTTACCTCACCCAAAATCTGCCAGGTCAAAGATAAGACAATAATACTCATTCAGTATTCATTTGCATCACTATGTACTAGTACTACTTGGTTTTATGATTCACTGCTGACATCACGTGGTACGACAAAATCATACCAGTCAAGACTGACGTCAATGCAGCGTCGATTTTTTGCCGCTCAAATGGCGCTCACAAGAGTGTTCGCCTTCTCCCGCCTTTTACGCCTAATTCTCAGCCGGGAGAAACTCACGTTTCGTTTCGTTACGCGCTACATTTCTGGGAATTTCGGTGTACTGTATTGTATTCAAATAAATGTCCAAACTTGATTTTTTAGACCGTTGCTTGTGAGTTATTTCTATTTCAAAAATACGTTTCTCCCATTTTTCCCACGGGATGGAGTACATTGCTCACAGGACAAGAAAACTTTAAACCTCTCTTGCAGCAAGCTACGTAACGTACGTTTCTTTTTCCCTTACGGCAAGTAGTAGCTCAGCCTGGCTAGCCTCGCTCCTAAAGTGCCTACCATAGTCAAGTACGTAGTATTACACGTAGTATTATATTTTGTGCAACAACATCGACACTCTACTGGCACGAGTGTCAACTCTTTTGGAAGGCAGTTGGTAATGTACGTTTGCAAAGGCATACACATACAATACATCTGTCTGTTAAAACTGGATAGGAATCCAGAATCCACCTTTCCTTAATCTGAAGGAGCCCAAGTCATTCATTCATGTGCTGGAGAGCTGCGATTCAGTTGTACTGATTCAGTCGACTTGTCGACTCATGTGCCTAGTTGACTATATAGAAATAATTTTACTTTTTTTTAATGGCGGCTATTATTGAGACATTTGCGTTTGTAGTTTTGGTGGTGCCAGTTTTTTTTTTCATCGTCACTGTCTTCGTCTTGGCAGCTTTGGGGAAATCGTTAGGCTTTAGAAGAAAATATGTACAATTTCTTCTATATATTTTTGAGGTAAGATTTCTCTTTTTTATAATTCATTTTATTTGGCAATACTAGAATTCATTCAATGTGCATTTTAGCAAAAACTCACCAAACCATTTATTTACGAATTCCTTTTTTGCTTTTGGGTATAGTACGGAAGAAAACGAATAGAAAAGGCCCACCAACAGAAATATGGAAGTTACGATGAAGAGGATGAAGGTGCAGTGAAGAAGACCGGTGAAGATGCCAATGGGAACCGCTCTAATGACAAAAAGATTTTGGAAGAAAAAGGTTATGGAGATTCCATTAATACTGTAACTGCCACTTCGACCACTACCACAAACGAACTGGATGAATCCCCTGCCGTGACCCAACGACACCAAAGCAACAACATCAAAACTTTTGTTGTGCGTTAATCTAATTTTATTCTATAATTATTAAAAGTATATCAATTGTTGAATCTGCAATTAACATTTGTTATACGTTGTTTAAATATAATTTCTGAAAATAACAGGAACAAATCAATCCTCGCGAAGATTCGCTGGAACACCAACCCAAGTCCATTGAAGAAAAACCGGATTTCGAATTCTCGGAAATATATGAATTTATCAAAGGGGGAATTGAGGCTATTGTCGAAGATCAAGTCACTCAGCGTTTTGTTGCTGAAGAACTCAAGGTAAGTATACACTTATGACTTTTACCCCACACATCATCTTTTAAAGTTTATTTCTAAAAAGAACTAAAACCGAGTGAATAATTACGGCGTGAATGTGAAATATTTGTTGCACAGTCATATTATTCCGTCAGTCTACTTTCAATTACATCGTTTGTTGCAGTTTTGCAATTGATTATAAATTATTACGTACTTTGACTGCGTAACTAACTACAAAGAACACTTAGTTGTTAGTGCAATTCTAAAGATTTTATGTTCATTTCGATTTTTTTTCTTTGGGGGTTATTCTTTTCGTGTTAATCTTGTTTACGTTCGTGGCTAGTCGTGTCGTGCGTGGGAGTCACAAAATTTTGTTTGAGAATTTCTCATAATGTTTATAGTGTAGTTAATTCGATGAGAATCATTTTCATTGACAGAGAAGGTTTTTTCCAATGGGAAATGCGTAGATGTTTTTGTAAATTATTGACAGGAGTTTATATTTCTTGTTCCTGCTCATAAAATTGAAATCTAATAGTGATTTTTTGTTTGTTCAATTTAAAAATATCAACTTATTTCATTCGACATATGAACAATGAAACCATTTCAAGGATATTCATTGTCTGTTGCGTTAATTTAAATGTGCTGCATTTTTATTGCTATTCCTTATCATCATATTTGATGACTAATCTCCCTTATAAGTGGAGCAATTAATTTTTTAACTAACTAATCATACTTTTTGTGACTCATTTCTATAGAAATATTTTTTGCGAGTTAGTATAAATTAATCTGGTATTAATTCATTAATTGAAAATAAAGCTCATTGCTTGATTATTTGTTTAAAAACAGTATTATAATGTTAATGCCAACATTGCCAATATTATAAAATCAAATTCAAACCAAGGAAACCAGTTGTGTTCTGATTATTTGCTTTTCTGTTTTCCTGTGAAACTTTCTACGACGCAGTTGCAGTTTTTAATGATTTTTAAGAAACCCTTCTACTGAGGCACCAAATTTTTCTACTAGAATGTCACAGACAAGACGAACAGACTAAATATACTTTCTCGTGTCCAAAGATGAATGATAATGCTAAATAATTTTAATTGTAATTTGAAATCGTTGTGTATGTTAGTAGTTATTGTGACAGCTAATTAGTATGCCGTGCTTTGACATTATTAAATGCTGTATTATTATTATAATTATAATGATGATTGAATCTTTGTATTTCAGTCATGGAATTTATTAACTCGTACGAATCGTCACTATGAATTTATCTCATGGCGATTATCACTGATCTGGGTTCTTGGATTTTTCATCCGATATTGTATTATGCTTCCGTTTCGAGTAACAATTTGCTTTCTTGGGGTAAGACATTATTGTGTTATTATGCACACCATTTAATCATATATTAATATTATCAAATATTTTCATATTTTCATAAAGTTTGACAATTGATAACTATATACTAATTGATTTGATTTTAATGCCCACTGTTGACCATAGCCCAAACACTTTAATATTATGATTTCAATTACTTATCTTCGGCTCCATTATATTATACCGTGTGTAAGTATTACAAGTCAAAGCAATAATGGTCAGCTGTTCAAATTTAGTTAATTGTCTGCCTTATTTGAAGACAATGAAGTATTCGATGAGAAGTGTTAATTATTTAGGGTCGTATATCGTAGAATGTATTAATTTTTTTAGCAAGTAGGAAGATGTAGTAAAATGTGGAAGTACTGTATTCAAAGGAAGACTTATTGCGAAATGAATGCAAATCAGAAAAAATGTCTATAATATGTAATTGATTTTTATGATGCATTTGTTTGATTAGATTGAAATTAGCAAATGGAATGCATTACAATAAATCTTATTATAAAAATGAAATTGAAGTAGAGGGGGAGATATAGTCAATATTTTTAGACAGCTGTCAATAGTCAAGTAAGGTAGACGTAGTTTCAGAAATAGAGCAGAGGCGTGTAAAAACAGGTTAGTCTATTTTTGTGGCTGTATATTTGTAGACATTGACACTGACAACATTGACATTCCTGATTGGACTTCTTCCGGAAGGCTGGAGAATCAAACGTCATCTTAACAACTTCGCCTCTAAGTTTTCCTTCCGACTTCTGTCTCGAGCCTTTTCGGCAATTGTTACTTACCACTGTGTAGAAAATAAACCATCAAAAAGTGGGATCTGTGTCGCAAATCACACATCACCCATCGATGTGGTTCTTCTAGCTTGTGACTCTTCTTTCGCACTGGTTAGCCATAAACATCTCATGTGTCAGGGGAACTACTGAATATGTCAACCTCGCTACGTATGTTGGGTGCTTGCCAAAGTTAACGGTTTGCTTGGTGGTTTGTGACTTGGGGATTTCGACCATTGGTTGGTTACATTTGAGGGTTTTGTGCTTTTCAGAGACGTTGGACAATTCTGAGTTCAATCGTCTAAATCTAATAAGATCGCATGCAACGTAGTGCAATAAACAAGTAGTGTAAGTAGTGATTATAATTTGCTTCATTAATACTCACGTTTGACACTTAGGGCTGTTAGACACGATTATTATATAGGCCTGACGGGTTTTATC
Source organism: Tomocerus nigrus (assembly GCA_019776505.1). Lineage (NCBI taxonomy): Eukaryota > Metazoa > Arthropoda > Collembola > Entomobryomorpha > Tomoceridae > Tomocerus > Tomocerus nigrus. The sequence continues at coordinate 12,705 of JABASI010003077.1, read as the reverse complement.
TAGATAGGTACGGATATACCACACCTAGTGTGCACACATGGGCAGTTTTAGGTAGAAATAGTGAGCGTGTTTTTTGTTAATAAAATAGGAAAATAGTTCGTTTTTAGCTCTTCAGCGGTTGATTCCTGGCTAAATGAAATGTGATTTGAGCGTCGTGAACTTAAGGGATCATATTGTGATATAATATGAGTATGACTTATCCGAATAATTTTAAAGGTGATTTGTTTGACGTTGACAACGGCCATGGTGGGATTGGTACCAGAGCGCTATGGGTCTTTAAGAAAGAAGCTCTATAATTATGCTTGCATCCAATCTTTCGGAGTATTATCTTGGTCCATTTCAGCTGTCGTCAAATACCATGATACAGAAAATCGTCCTGGAGGTTTGAAGATTTATCATTTCCATAATTTTGTTCTTCCAAAGACGCTGAACTGAATTCCAAACGCTTAATTCATTTTTGGAATTGTGGAATTAATATTTTAACGGAATTTAGGCCTGGTGACCTACAAAGATGGTACAGTTGTCACTAAAGGAGGTGGCATTTGCGTCGCTAATCACACATCACCAATTGATGTGCTTGTTTTAGCTACTGATAGCACATACGCTATGGTAAATACAAAACATCTAACAAAACCGATTCTTTCTTCATCTTAATCTTTCAATTTATAAATAACTACGTCGGTACCCAGTTCACTTTTGAAAATAATAAACAAGGAACTTTTCTAAGGAAAACATGTGTACTTAGGTTAACTACAACTTTTACTCGCAATGTATTTAATTAGCGTTATTTTTTAACAGAAGAGCTCTGTCGTAGAAACGTTAGATTAAATTTGGAACTGTTAATTTATAGATAAATTGTATTTATAGGATTAATTTTTAGAAAAAGAGAAGTAACAGTACCGCCAGTTACGATGTAGGAGTAATGGAGGTTTTCACTTTAAGCACTTTTTATTATTTTATGTACTAAATTTTGTGTTGTCTTGCTGAAAAGTTTTGTGAAACTAATTTTGCATGAAAAATCAACGGGTGCACAGTTTAATTATTATGGTTTTATTAGTTTTAGATTTTGTGTGCCTTTAATAGTTGATTAGTTTTCTTTGTAAGATTGCAATGTGTACACGTTGTTTGCGCTGAGTTTTTAGACTGACTCGTTCCTGCTCGAAAGTTTTTTACTTAAAATACTTCTATAGAAACACGCATTAACCAATATTTTGAATGTAAAATGTGCTTTGGTTTTATTTTTGGCGTGTCTGTATATTATTTGGGAGGTGTAGTCACATTATGTATTCTTACTGTCCTCTAAAATATTCTATCGAATATGATCTGCAATGTACTTTTTCTGTCCCTGGTGATTTATCGTTATTTATTTATTCAAATATATTGATGTTCTATCAATATCTGGATTCATATTGTTTTTTTTTAAGTTTCCTGAAGTTATTGTAAAACAATTCTTTAATTACAGCGAATATTTTTTAAACATTTGAAAGATTGTATCAATACCACATTAATTATCAAATGCTATCTAAATGTACACATGTGCCTGAAATGTTTTGCTATAAAATTAAACCTGTCAAATAATTTGAATCTGGAATTGTAATTGTATTTTGTTTCTATGGACCGGACATTTAGCAGTACATTGTGAATCATTATATAGATGAATTTCGGTGATTGTTAAAATGTAATTGACATGATATGCAGATTGGACAACGTCATGGAGGCTTCTTGGGAATTCTTCAGCGAGCTCTGGCTCGGGCGTCTTCCCATATTTGGTTTGAACGTTCGGAGATGAAAGACAGAGAGGCAGTAGCTCGAAGGTATGTTTAAATAATAATTATTGTGACAAAATATGACATTTTGAATTGAATTTTCAAATTCAGTGGTTAAAGCCCCCAAAACAACTTGTGTAAATAGATTGAAAGAGCACGTGGAGGACGCTACAAAACTGCCCATATTGATTTTCCCCGAAGGGACATGTATTAACAACACTTCCGTAATGCAATTCAAAAAAGGCTCATTTGAAGTTGGTGGTGTTATCTATCCAGTGGCCATTAAGGTGACTACTTAATAGATTTAATAAATTCTCCGTTTATTTTTATTTTTTTGTAATTTAGGTTTATAATATTTTTTATTTACAATGTGTCTAAATAGTACGACCCAAGATTTGGAGATCCATTCTGGGATTCGAGCATGTACTCCATGTTGCAATATTTGTACATGATGATGACGTCTTGGGCAATTGTATGTGATGTGTGGTATCTGCCCGCTATGACCCGTAAACCTGGAGAGAGTGCGGTGGATTTTGCGAACAGGGTAAATTCGGTCTATTAATATTAGAAAGGATTGAATGCATGCTAATTAATTCTGCTAATTTTCTTAATTAATTCTGGTACTGTTTATATAGGTAAAAGCTGAAATTGCGCGTAAAGGTGGGTTGGTAGATTTAGACTGGGACGGACAGCTGAAAAGAGCTCCGGCAAAGAAGGAATGGAAGGAACAACAGCAGTTGGAATACTCGAAGAAGTTTGCAAACACCCCTCGACATTTAGTCGCGTCTCCCGACTCCACGAACGATAGTCCAAATCCGAGTACATAGAGGAATTAGATTTGAGAAAATTTCTTAGCACTTCATAAAGACCTATGAAATTAGATTGAAATACCAAAACCAAAATACACTTATATTTCAATATATGCGTGTTTGTCTACCTGTAATTAACCAATTCGGTAATTGGTAGTAGGTATATATATAGTCGTAGCCAAAATGAGGTACAATTCTTCCTAAAATGTTAGTGCTTCTATTCAAGGAATTTCGACCTTGGGAGTTCTGAATTTTTTTTCTATTATTGCGAATAGGACAACCGATGCTGAAGTTAACATTTCAGCGGTTGTCATTTCTAAAGTAATTCTGACAAATCAATCACTTACATAAATCGGAAAATCTTTTTAATTGAAAATAATCTACGTATTAGTAATTTAACTATTATGATTTAATTTCTCTCGATTACTATTTGTATTTCATGTCATATTGGGGTTATTTACTCTAATTCCTAATCTTTATCATTTACAGCATCGATTTGATGAGATACTAAAATATCCTCAATGTGACATAATTTTTTTCTGTCTTCCTGAATTAGCGAAGTATTTTTGTTAGAGTATAAAAGTAATGAGAGGTAGACCCATAGTGTCGTCTTAGTTTAACGGGTGATCAGCCTGATTGTGACTATAAGAGACTTTCATAATGCACAAGGAGGGTGTCTTGTTATATCACAATTAATAGTAGTGTTTAACTTACGCTACGTCCGTCATGTCCTTTGGGATCTAGTATTTTGAGTAAGTTCAGTCATTAGTAGCACAAAAAAGGTCGACAGAGTAAAGCGTTCGTTAACTCGCCACAAAAGCAAAATCCACAGTGTAATAATAGCGTAATGAATGATCTTAGAGAAACTATTAGCTAATCAAAATGCAAAGCCATTGTTAACTATGTCGGTGAAATAGTGAAGAAAAATAGGAGAGTAAGTAGTTATTTATGTACATTATGATTACCAAGTTTAAATGACAAATACCGGTCGTCTATAGAAACACCGTATTACGATTTCTTTTTTCTTCCCCTTTTGTTGTATGCGTTGAATGGGATGTACTTAAGCTCACAGTTCAACTATTGTACTTTTTTTGAATGCTTGTTTGATATGTTGTTTAATTTGTTAAAGCAATTGCTCAGAGTCCGTTTACTCATCGGATGATAAAATATATTTGTTGAAATGAGAAGTGTGTAGAAATAGCAAATATTTAGCGTACAATACAAACGTCGCTCTTCTAATAAGTACGTAGCGACTCGACCTAAATAATTATCTTCGTAGCAGATAATAATGCAATCACAGTTGTGAGCCACAGTTATTTATTTCTTCGGTGTAAACTAAGAGAAGCCAGTTATTTTGTCTCTACTTATAGATAGGAGCTGCAACATTATTGTCTGTTGTTGCCTCATGTTTCTAAAGCGCTATTACATAATTACAGTGTAATTTCAGTCTCAATTTAGTGAGCAATTCTTGGCAATACTGTCATGTTTAATCCTAGAATGAATATTTGCCGTTCCTATACATTACATTCTTACTCGACGTTAATGCATAATAGCCAAAAAATAATCACCAGTTAACTATTTAAATATATCGTAGTAGGAATACTTTGTTCAAGCATTCTGTTGAAAGGCAGTAGAAGAGCACGTGCACATGTCAGCAGCAATGACTAAAATAGTTGAATCTTTAGATATTCCTACAGTAATATTATCGTTTTGCACATTTGTTTGCAACTCAGTCTTTATTTTAGGAGTTAAATAATTAATACTTGCCTTGTTAGTACAGCGAGCCACTTGCATATCTGCACTAAGATAAAAGTATCCATGTCACATAGTCAACATGTATTTATAAGGTTGATATATGTAAATTGTTGTTCTTTTCATTGTTACTAGATGAAAATGATATAAAAAGCAGGAAATAGTTTTTACACATTAAAATAGAAACAGACGGCGTATATAGCATCATTGTATTAGTTAAGTAAGAAATTGTAAGAATTAAACTAACTAATCAATTCTGGTTACCGGTAATTAGTGCAATTTGTGTAGTTTATTAAGTATGTTAGTGCAGGCCGGTTTCTCATTGTTACAAAGGCCAACTGATTTGTGCTAATGCTACTTATATACATATTTAGTTCCGTTCGATATTTATTCGAGTACCTATTCAACGAACGGGACAGAGAGGTGTAAACGTTGGATTTGTCTTTATGATATTAGCAATGAGTATAAATTAAGTATAATAGCCAGCCCACTTATTACTTAATTGTTAGCTACGAAAATGCACGTGCGTAGGACTGGATTCTGCATACACTGCAATTAGCACAATTGATTGCTGTTTTCAGAAATGAAGAAGAGAGAGATGCAATGAAGGATCTACATTGCGACAATCGGTAAAAGTAGAGATCTACGAATTGCTATCGTTGCGTCGAGTAATAATCTGCACTGAAGGCGAAAGTGTAGGTCGGTGTAAGACTGACTACTGTAAAATAATTGTTAAGTAGACGAATGTTTGGGCACTGTACAAGGAACCACAAAGAATAAATATGTAAGCGGATTTGTGATGTAAATGATGTGTGCGTATTGAGTTACATCATCGCAACAGAGATGCTAGCTAGCGCCTAATATATTCACTAAAATAAATATAAAGAATTGTTCTCTAGATGAATATTATTATTACAATATTATGACTGGTGACTGTGTAAATATTATCGGTTCAATAAAAAGTAATATTGCGACCATGAAACCAATATCTTCCCAATTCACATCTACGTTGCTCACTTGCATATATTATTCTAATATACACGCATAATTTTAAATTCATTGTTAAGCCATTTAAAACAATGTTATAGTCATGTCAGGAATTTCTGATGTAATAGTCAAGGGTTTTAAAATCCCACTGCATACCTTTCATGTTTCGAATACTTGAAACTAAAGTTGTAAGCCATTTGCTTTGTGCTTTACTTAGTTTTTATTTTTTTTATTCATAATTAGAGTTCATACTGTTTCAGCACCGACGATTAAAAAATCCCATCAAAATGTCTACTGTTTAAAATACATAACGATGAAGAAAATGGTATTATAAAAACCGTTGGAAGGATACAATGAAAATATTTCAGTCAAACTATTTAAAGGCGAAAAGGCTTAGTGGTGTTCATTTTGTGAGGGATTTATTATCCTGGATGCTGCAACAGTATTATTAAGGTACATTTTATTAAAACACGAATCTGCTATAGTAAATATGTGAAATAGTATCTACAGATAGATATAGTAATAGTATCTGTATTCTTATAATTACGTTACAAAATATAATTAACCTTACTGAGAACAACAGTTAATAGTAATCCGTAGTATTACAAAAGAAACATACAGACAACAAGATGACTTCAAAGTCCTTACTCACTAAAACATCAGAATATTTCCATAAAATTAAAAGCTTCCTATAATTGCAGTTGTTTCTAAGACTATTTCGGTAAGGATTGACCAGTGCGTACTACACCGTAGAAAGGATCTACATCTGAATCCGACTCAACGAATTCCACTCCGTCAGAGTCGTCGGAAAGCATTTCGTCAGAGTCGTCAAACTCTTTGTTCTCCATTTCCGCATCGGGTTGTTTAATCACATCAGAAAACGGAGGCAACCGTTTTTCATCATCAGCCGATTCCTCAGACTCCGAGTCCGTGTCCAAATAATCCGACTTTAACGCTTCCGACAACTCCTCCTCCAAATGACTTACGTCTACAAACTGACTCAACAGGATGTTGTCGATCACCTTCTCTTCGGCCTGCAAAAGAATCACAAATGCACACTTATCAATATTAAGTGAGACATAAGAAACAAAATGGCCACATTAAATCAATAAAAATATTCTGCATGAAAGGCACATTGGATAGATAGAATCAATGAAAAGGCTGTTGAAGGGAAAGTAAATGTATGGAAACATTTGAAAGAATTATTCACGTAGCTTTTTCATAGAAAGCAATTCAGATCATCACAGAAATATATATTCAGAAAAAGTAGACTAGACGCAGATGTTTAGAATCAAATTCGAAAAAAAGAGCAGACTTACATCAGGTAAAATCATTTGTTTGTCTTCCTCAGCCATGATATAATCTTTCTCCTCCTTGCTTAATGGTAAATCCGGAAGATATTCTTGGAAGTGAATCGGGCAGCCTTTCGTTTCCATCAAATCCATTACAGGAGTTTCACATGTGGTGGTCGTAGTTTTTAAACTTCCACACGATATGTACATCACTTGCAATTCATCCTGAAAACATGAAAATTTAATACACTGAATTAACTACGCATAAACAAATACAAATAAAAATCAGTTTCGAGAATAATTTCATCATAAAAGAATTAGGTTAGATAAATAATATGTATAACATTCCTTAGGAAATATTTTATAAACCATTGTTTAGGTACCTTAGTTATATGTTCCTGACAATATTTAGTCAATGGCAGTGGTTTTTCAGTACAACCTGAAGACGAGCATTTGCTTATTGTAGGAGCTTCCGGCTCAGTGAGGTTCAAACTCTCAGCTTGTTTAGCAGAATTTTTGATCTTATTCAATTTTTTTTCAGACATTGCCTTCCCAGAATTCTTTTTGCCATTTCCAGAATTATTCGTTACAGACTTCTTTCCACCACGATGCATGGGTTTACCAATGCTCTTGCTTGAACATGGCCTTGGCTCCGCAGAACTCAGAGATGATGATGACAGTTTAGAGAAGCCTAATTTTCCACCACGAAAATGATCTGGATTCCTTGCGGCCTTCAATAAAATAAATAACTAATGAGCACATTCAACTAAGAGCAAATATAAATAGAAAAGATGTACGAAATTTTTAAAGAGAAAAGATACCTCCTCGTTAGCCTTGTGAATTAGCAGTCCTAATTGCCCTTCGGTTGTTCCCTGTCGCAGTAAATGGCGAATATTATTTCGATCGATTAGTTCATTAGCAGTAAATTCCGAGGGAAAATCTTCATTGCAAGGCAGCAGGTCTGGATTACTACTCTCTCGCACAGTTTTAGTTTTTTTGGTTGTTTCCAATTCTTCCAAGTAATATCGACGACGCATAAGATACATTTCTTTAGAGTATTCTCTATCCTTTCTATAAAGCAGGAGCAGAGCTTCAAGTTTATCTCGGAGCAAACGAATCAATTCTTCTGTAGTATGATAGCCAGCAGTACTAGAAAAGTTATCAATTCTTTAGCTTATACTTTGTTCAGTAAACTCAGGGTTTTGAAAATAAAATATGCAGCTCAAAAATTCAATAAGAACCACAACAGTAGATAATTTGATTGATATATTAAGCACCAAACATAGCGACATTTTTAAATATTTAATCGATAATAATACTAACCGATACATATTTAAGTTACACTGTCCAATTACCTTAACATTTCATGTCCTTGAAGCTCTTCGTCGTCTTCACTGTTATCATCCGAATCAGACTGGAAAAGCTGTAAAGTCTCAACGTCTTTCACGGTCACAGTTCTATAGTCCACTGTAAAATTAAAACACCATGCTTAATATTGTGATTAAAGATGTGAGAGTATAAGTTGAGACATCTTGACAATTCCGATCTCTCCAATTACTATCACCCAAAATTGCGCTTGCGAGGGTTTTCACTAAAATTATTGAAAAACGAATCCTCAATCGCTACTCCTCGCTTCCTCTTCGACAATCAATAATTCCCCCACGCCGTTCTTTCTTTTGTGTTTTAATTATATCCATAATACCACTAACTTAAGTTTAGTTTTTAATTTTTTTCATTAGTCTATGCAAATTTGAATATTGTATAATTAAACATTTCTCCTGACTCCTTGTCTGTTGAAGATAATAAATACAAACGCAAATAAGGAAATTTTGTAAATCTTACACCATCCATCGTCATCTTCATCTTTGTTCATCTCTACACATCCCAGACCTGGTACTTTGAATCGCTGCTGAGCCACGAGCATGACCGGTGTAGCTAAAACAGAAAAAAAAAATCCAATTTTTTGAAGTTGAATTATTATTAAACCTTGTTACCACCTACCGCATTGAAAATCTTTTGGTGTAAAATGCGATGAACGAAAACCATAAGAGAAATATAATAAATATTATTGTTTATGTATATTTAGCATTTTCAAAGTAATTTACCTGGTTTTGGTGGTATAGTCTGGCTACTGGTTTCAGGCCCTGTTGCTGCTTCAGAATTGTCCACTTTAGCTTCCCCATTTTCAGTCTGACTACTATCCTCCGCTGTCTTCGGACCGTTGTCTTGTTTGTTTTGACTATCCGTATGAGGTTGATTTGGTAGGTCAACGCTACAGCCATGACGCAGGACATCAAGATAGTCTTTATGTTCGGTAAGCTTCATAAGTTTCCTTTTCATATTCCTTATATCATGTTCATGACTTTTACAGAATCTAAAATACAAATACGCGTTGTTAATTTATTCACATGACGAATTTCTAGTCACGATGAATATTTTTTATCATCTCATTTTGTTTATTTGATGCTAGTTTATAATGAAGTTCAAAAGAGAGTTTGACTTACTTGAAACTAGAATCGAAGGAAGAGACTGGTTTACGACACTTGATTGGAGTTCCGCCGGAGTTGAAGGTGAAGGCACAAATAGGCACAGATTTTTTAATTTTAGATAACGAGATCCCATGCCTTTTACCGGCCAGTAAGAAATGTTCCATACAGTAAGTACTGTCGGGTGTGGCGATTCTATTAGTACAAACATAATTGTCCACGTACTGGCATCTTGTTCGATCTTCCTCACTGGTGACAGTATCATGCTGCCGACGGTCGTATCGTCCCAAGGTAATTGCATGACGCTTCGGAGATTTTGATAAGTCAGGGATGGAAAGATGAGGCTTCTCTGGAGAAGCCATGAAAAGTGGCGAAGCGCCGTTTAAAGAAGCGGATGTCACTGTGCTTGATGGTTTTGCTTTAGGACCCGCTGAGGATCCTGCTGAGCTGGAGGCTCTGGATTTCCCCCTAGGTGCCGCAGAAGCTTTCACACTTTTTTCTTTCGGCACTCTGGGCTTCGCAGCCTTTCCTTTTGGCTTTGTGACCCGAGGCTTCGGGGTCTTCACCTTTTCCTTCGTTGTTAAATTTTTGGCGAATTTTACTCTTTTAGGCGGCTTTGGTCCAATTGGGCTTTTCAGATTTTCTATAGAAGTTGCCGGTGAAGACTGGACAAAATCATTTTCCACAGAAGGCGATGCCTTGGCCGTTTCAATAGCTGCCGAAAGATCTGTGGAGGAACCATTTTCCAAGAACTTCGGCTCCATATTCACAGTTGCCATTACAGAATCGTTAGGATGAGGATTAGCTACTAATGATGGTAATTCCATGGCTTCTTGTTTTTGGTATAATTTCTTTGCCAACTCCTCCAATCCCGCACTTTCATCTGATTGCCCATTTTTAGCAGGAAATGTTTCCAATTTCTTCCAAGGAGGCCCATTCCCCGGAGTAGGAGATAGAAATTGTAGCTCTGACGCCGGCATATCCCTTCTGTAAAAAAGCAATACAGCATTCTAGTGAATTTGACGCTTAAATGACGCTTCGCTGACATTTATGATAATCTATGCTCACTCCACAACCGCACCAACTCCAAATGAACATACTAAAATGAATCTATTTGCTACTACAAATATTACAGAAATCCGACGTACAAATTACTCAACCGTTGTTTTCGGCGTCTGGAGTTTGGTTTTGATGACGAGGGATCAGAAGACGACACCGCTCCGTAGTCCGAATCGCCTTGGAAGTTGTCCATTTGGAAGGGTAGCGAGTAAGGGCAATCGCCTGATCTTTGACCCATTGTTGAATATGGTCCAAATTTTAACCCTGCCATTATAGATTCTTCTGGTGTGGGAGGTGGAAATTGAGAAGCTCCAAGATCCATTGCTGGTTTTGACCTTCGTTTAGTATTACGCTTTGGTGGCGGATTTGCTGGAGAAGGCATTGAGCCGAACATATGTAGCCCCTCTTGTCCAGTAGTTGAGGATGTGTTCGTTCCTGCAGCGGCCTTTTTCTTAGACGGCGTTCGTTTCTTGTACATCCGAGCGCTTTCTGCGGTGTGGGTTACTACCGGCAACGTATTTATTTGCAAAGTTGACATTTGCTGTGAATCTGACGACGCACGACTAGGGTCCAATATGATCGAATTCAAGTGAGGATCGTGAAGAGAGTAAGGAAATTGTGACCTTGAATCTCTGGCTAATGAGCCAGACTTCCCTATCGGCGTCTCATATTGTTGCTGGATTTGTCGTAATTCCTCAGCAGTAAGCCATACCGGGATCGCCATCGGCTTCGCACGCTTCGGCGACGGCTGCTCTTCCTCGGGATTATTCATCTTCTGTCTCTCCAAGGAACTTATGACTTAAAAAACCATACTACAGCAAAACAAAAGTCATCAATTAAGTATCCCATTGGCTCACTCCCACAAACAAAAATCGTAAAGAATTCCTTCTGAACTGGATTACCTAAACACGACAAATACTGACCTAGGTAAACCGTACACCTGCAGACACTTACTCACTTGGGACACTAATCAATTCATTAATTTATTTATTTATGCTATTAATAATCTGTCAACGGCAGCAAAAACTAGAATTATTGAAAGGTTTAGATTTGATAAGATACGGTTTCTATTAGAACATGTCTATTACATCATTTTTTCAGCAGCTGAATGTAACTGCTGGCTAAGGGTCTCTCAACTTTATTTTGCACGACTCTTTAGTATTTAATTATACCGGAAATAACTGACGAGAGTTCATCGACCATTTTACAAGAAAGGTTAGTCAATGCCAGTCTAATACTAATTCAACACTATATTATGTTGTTGTGTTTATTCTGCTTATTTGTTTTAAAATTTTGATAGCCTAAAAATATAATTTCAGTGCGTCCTCTGGCAATTAGCTCAATTGATAGCAGTAATAAATTATTTATAAATTCAAAATTAATTCAACTTACCTTGCAGGTGTATTTTATAGGATTTCTTTTGTTTAAACACTACAGAAATAATACACATTATACTGGTTGTCGTTTAATTGACACAAGAACAAAGAAAGAGCTCCAGTGTTAGAAAATTGTCCTGTTTAGCACTTAGGGAAATATTATCTGAGTCGCGGGTTACGATTACGATTGCTTGCATTGCTTGGTGGGATTTAATGATCCAATTGTGCTGTTTGTCTGCTCAGTCATCAGCCGAATCAAAATTTTTAGAGTCAAAAACCTAATGAAATGAAGACTGACAGTTGATGAAGAGTGAACTTCTTAGCTGTCAGTTGTTCTAAGTTGTCTAAGCAATTAAAAGTATCACATTTAGCTGAAAACTATAAAATGGTCAACATTATGAAACACAAATACCGTGTTTCGATTTTTGCGTAAAATGTTGTTGTGTATTAATTGAGTGGCCGTAAGTAAGCACAGCAACGTAAGCTATCCGTTCGGTCTCCAAACGACCACTGCACAGGGATACGAATTACGATTAATACGATCAAGCAAGACACAGAAACCATAGCCCCAACAACACACTCTTCCTCACAATTTTAGTCTGATTTTTGTTTCTGCATTATTTTCTGGCTCTCTACTCTACGTGCGTCTACACTCTACTGTACTCTACACTACTACAAGTCCTAGACTTACACTTACGTACGTTACGTACTACGTTGTACATTCAATTCTCGTGCCTGCCGGCTCTGCTATGCTGCTGAGGAGACAGATTGCCACCGTTACACAACTTCAGGAGCGGCGGTAAATGACTACGTTTGTATTCAGATTCAGACTGGTCGGCTGCCCGTCGTCAAGTCATTAACTGCAAAATATTCATCATTCGTAGGTTTTCAGCGTCAAAAAAGTACAGCTCTGGCCAACAGCTACCATTTTCTATAGGTTTTCAGTCGTAAACACACAGTAAGCAAACCTTTGTATTCCCATGAGATATAGAAAAAGAAGTCATAGGTGACAAAGTACTATTTTCCCATTTATCCTAAACTGTCATTTTTAAATTTATACTATTACCTGCGGTTGTGCAGTGATGCAAAATTTCATTTTAGAAAACGAATGTTCCGTCAACTGTTACTCAACTGTTGTTTACTCCAAATCCTAAAAAGCGGGTGCTACACAACTGCCG
>JABASI010003076.1:0-17506 GCA_019776505.1 Tomocerus nigrus | reverse complement strand
ACCACGACCTATTATTATGTTAACACATGATTCAACACAAGAAAAATGCATCATTGCTGTCAGTTTTGTCAGCACTTTTTTCTATTTATATATATACCTATTTGAACTAACACCTTTGCCCAGAAAATATTTTACCCGCCCAAGAATATTTTTGCCCGATTTAATTTGTATTGAAGTTTTCGCCTTGGAACGTAGCAATTATATTTTAATGCTCTATTTAATTTACAACCCGTCACGTCCGTCATTACAATATTTATACACGACATACTTTCTCAGTGAGAAAACAATGTTAAGGATAATTAATTAATTAATAGCAATCCAATTACTTTAAAATGGCAGAAGACAACTTATCTAATAAATCTCAAGGAATAAAATAGCGGAAATAACTTTTATTTTAAAACAGGATTTAGAGTTAATTTTAAAATGTTCTTGAATTAGTAATTACAGTAAATTAGTCTAAAAACTGTAACATTTCGTATTCGTATTCAGAAAGGCTATTGTGTCGATTTGCGAAAGAATAGCAACAGTAATGAATGGAAAAGAGCAGAAAAGTAAAGTTTTTGTAGACTTTCATTGTATTTCTTTTGAAGGTTGTGCGTAGTAGTAATGTTATCCTTTCACTCATTCAATGTTGTCTAAGAATGCGGCATAATAATCCAGAGATTGCTAAGAATTCCAGGATTGAAATTACAGAGAAGCCATAAAATAAAATATATTCCAGACTTATATCCATTTCATAATAGAAAACATATTATATCCTGTATGATAGTTTTCTGGCTACAATGAAGACAAGAATCTTGAAGAAAAAGTTGATAAAAAAAGCGAGGAGGAGGAAAGCCACAAACAAAGGAACGGAGGAAGCTAAACTGTGACAAAAAGCATTCATACGTAGTTGCAAATCGTTTTTTAATTTGTTTTCTACGAGCCAGTTCCTTCCTTCTCTCATTTGCACACATTGACTGTTTAGCTCACAGTCAGTCATAGTAGAGTTTGCTTGAGGAGGAGTTAAGAGTTATGTGATGCATTCCTTGTAAAATTGACTTGTAGGTAAATAATTCCCGTTTTCCTTAGCTCTGCTTCGTTGTTCCCTATTTATTGTTCCTCATTCCCCATAAGTTTTCCCTTGAGACTCCGAGAAAGGAAGTCTGCCCTCTTCATATAATAACAGCATTCTCATCCTGCCTTATAAAATCTTACTATATTTAGTAAGGAGAGGTAAGCATTATTCTCTAGAGCTCTTTATTCGAGTACCATGTAGCTTAGCTCTCTTCAACTCCTAAGCATTTACTAACTAATACATAAATGATAAAACAGGTTTCCTTGGCCAGGTACTTTGTAAGTTATGTATAAAGCAAAGTACTTCATCTTCCGCTCTTCCGCTCGTCCATACAAGATTCCCTCAATTCCCACTTACACTAAACTACACTAAGTAAGTAGAGGAGTAAAAAAGGAAAGTGTTGGATTAATCCTTGTTCTGAGTAGGTATACTCCTTAGTTAACTAACTAGCTACCTACATGACATTTCCAAGCTAGAGGATTTAGGATTTACTCACAATCATCTCATCAGTCTTTCCTCCTGAGAAAGGAAAATAATTCAAGTGTAGAGTGTAGTCCACCGTATATAATAGTAAATACAGATCTTCTACTTCTTCTACTTTCTTCAGGAAAGAAAAAAGAGAAACTTAAGACGACCTGAACTGTAATAATTGGAATTTATTATCTGTACATCTAGTTGAATGCATTTCTATTGTTTTTCTTTCATATGTGAAGGGATGACGATAGGAAAGAAGAAGAAAAAATGATCAAATGATGTTGCAATTGTTTTACAGAGCGTATAAACAAGAATCTAAATCCCTTAATACAAGATTAATACTTTTGCGACTACACTAATCACATCCTTTTTAATAGAAGAAGAGTGTCCATGTATTTTATAAGCCTTTCTCATTTATCAACTGAAAAATAGATTTCATTTTCCCTCTTTAGAACAAAAGAAATAATGAAAATGCCTTTGAGGGAAAAACAATATGTGGAGAAAGTGCCATTGCTAGCCACTTATTGCTAATATTATGGGGAAAGATAAAGCGTCTTCTTTTCAAATGTTACTACATCTTTAATAGTCGTTAGCAGTTTCTTTGATATGATCATATGCATTGGGTGAACAGAGATTATTAGCTCTCTCGCTCCTATAGTCTCTCTTAAGGAGAAAGTTAAAGGGAAATCTTCTTTGACTTTCCCTAGCTTTCTTCCGCCCAGAATAGAAACAGATAAGTTGATCGATTAGGCTCCCAACTGAAAGACAAGCTGCCTGTAAATCGTCGTCAGCAACTTATCAATGCTCTGGCTCCATAATATTAAAAGACTGTGTGTGGCTTATGGCTACCCACCACACCACTACCACTACCCACTCCCTCGCACTCTCTTATTATATTCACTTTCGTTTGTATGACGCTAATGCCTACAAGAGTTTCCTCTTTTATACACTAAAACTACTTTTCCATTAGCGACTTGTCTTTCCTAGCCTACTTATTATTATGTATAGACATTTTCTCCATAACTTTCTCCTTCCTTCCTATTAATGCGATCCCTGAATAAAATCACTAGCCTTTAGCTATCGAATATTAGTGAACGGATAAAGTGTATCATTGAAAATAGTCAGAAAAGCCTCTCAAACTCTCAATATAGCTAAACTGATGGGAAATAAATGAATTTTCCATGTATTTTCTACAGATTCATCAGGAATTAGCATTGGATGTCAAGTTTTATCCTCTGTGGCTATTGTCCATCGACAATATGTTCCATTACATCGGATTCTTGTATGAGATAGTCCTTATGTCTAACTTTGTAAGTGCTTCTTGTGTCTCTCATGACATGATTTCACTATACATTCTAGATATCCACCAGCAGCCCCATTTCCTAGCGGTTTCCTTTTATTCTGATAAAAAATTATATTTAGACACTCTATACACACTCCTTTACTTTACTTTACTACAAATGAGATTTAAGTTAATGTGCATATTGCACTTTATCATTTTATTTGATATCTAAGCCTTATAAAGTAAATATATACTCTATATCAATGATGATCATATTAATATCTTTAATGTTGCGGGAGAAAACATGAAAATCTAACGCACTACTATAATATTAAGTGTAATATGCTAGATATTTTGCTTTTATAGCTCCATTCTCAACTGATGTGTACAATAAAGCTAGGATAATGCACACAGTGTCATATTTTAGACTCTTTCGCTGTTCTATACAAATAGAAAACTGAGTTAGATATAGAAGACAGACGTTGATTATATTATGCCATGATTATGTGATTATAGTGTCTACAGGGAATACATTTGCCAAGATATGAGAAAGTGTAAATGTAAATCGAGCAAGGAATAGAGACAGTTGCTTCGGAAAATAAAGCTCAAGTACCTACCTACCTACACAAACAACATATGCAAGGAAAACCACAGAGTTAAAAGAGCATTTACTTCCACGGCTTGCCTCATATCCACTCCATTAACACACAGAGCTAATGTAATTTAATGATGTGTGTTTAATAAAGTAATTCAATCTCTACATTTAGCAAGTGTAGCACTAATCCCATGCAATACATATATACACAGTAACAGACGCAGATAATTTAATATCCGACAGATTTAAAAGTAGATACAGGAGTTATGGGCATCCGGGAATAAGTAACTAACTCCGTTGTTACTAAATATATCATAGTTTAGCTACTCTCTTGATGTGATGAATTAAACTGATGCAGACTAAGTATACGTCCAAATCTGACTAGAAAATTAAGTGGTTCATTTACTCTCCTTTCACATCGCTACCTGCCTATTTACTTATTCAATGTTTCACCGTAGCGAATTATATGTAGATTGTCTCCTCATCTGTAAAACGGGCACAATATGCAGCTACAACACTTTATTTGTTATTCGCTTCGTTTAACTTATTCTCAATCCATACAACTTCACCTATAGTATACCTAGGTGGGNTAACTTATTCTCAATCCATACAACTTCACCTATAGTATACCTAGGTGGGTTATCGTATTTGGCATAGACATTTCTCCCAGACTCAACAATATCAACTTATTTCATTCAATCTGAGTCCATCTGTCAACATGTAGACATCTTATATCCGATTTCTTACATCAATTCATCCCAACTTTAATTTCCTGGAAAATGACGGATGAAAAGGGATTGAGTAATGAGATATTTCCCTTGAGATGTTAAACGAATGAGACAAATATGCCACATTTATAAAATAAAACAATAAAATATCCAGAAAGTGCCTACACTCATTATTGCAGATTAATTTTTACATACATCACAAATTCATATAATAAATCAGGAATCAATGAAATATATGCTTAAATGCATATACCTATATCATGTACATACTAAATCAATAAAAATCAAAATTAATGGCTTTCTTAAAATTTATAACGTGCATTTATACCCACAGCGTAATTCGACCGAGTACGTAAATCAAATGTGCCAAATAAATTGACAATGGTAATTCGGTTTCATATTTATCATTTGTTGTGTATTGAGTTTAATATTGATTTACATGGAAAACTATTGCTAACAGGAGGGCAATTTATACTTATGAATTTTGAATCTGTTGGATTTTAAGAGCTTTCTGTAATAATAACAATTTGATTTCCCTATGTGATGTGTTGCAAAAGGTTGTATTCATAAAATATGGATGTGAACCGTAGGTAACCCACTTCCTACAGCCATTAGCGACAAAGCTTTCAGTTTTAATAGATTTAGTCGGCCAACATTATAAACAACAGTCCACTCATCCATCTAATTGTAGAATAGCATACATGCTACTACAAAATGTTTTAACGCAGTAAAGTCGTAGTTTGTCTTCTGCCTGCACTTTACTGTACAAGGGCGCACGTGCATATTCGTACTTGTTTTATCAGTGCATTATATTGAGTACTTTATATTTATGTAGAGTATTATTATTATATTATACATAAAAATATGGCAAACACATGGTGAGAGGGAAATTAAATTGGCCTTTCTACCTCTTTATTTAAAATAAGTGCAAAGTGGAGACATCATAGTGAAATTACTTTATAAAATGTAAACAGACTTGCATTCAGGAAGACAAAGTTACCGCTTTTTTTGTTAGAGATTCATAAGCAAAGTGCTCAATGCATCACAAATATTTGCGCTCCTTTCAGAAGCCATTAGCTACTAACAGTACTAACGAGTTTGACATTTTAAAATCACGAAAAATCAATATCTCATTCAATTACTATCTAATCGTTATTTTCCTAACGTCGCATTGTTACATATAAATAAGTAAAAAAACATCAAACAGCAGCAGGAGAAACATTATGCATGCATGCACTCGTATTTGATTCCTGGCCAAATTGCTTTCTCCGCGAGATAGATCCAAACTTTTTGCTGGATATTTACCAGAGAAGACCTTCCTTGAAACATTTCTCTACCCATCATTTCATATAGAATTATATCCGTGAAGGTCGTTGATATTAATTAGGTATAGAAAGCAAACGCTGTAGTAGTATTAAGGATATAGATATTTCATTTTCTCATCTGGTTACTGTCCTTCGTCCTAACCTTATGAAAGTATTATGCGTATCATTTTATGTGGCAAGGATTTTCCTAACGCGAAAACTTGATATACATATATAATTAGTTAGAGGAAAATAAGACTATATGAAATAATATGAGAAGACGAGAAAGTACATGGTCGAACTCCGTAATTTGCATCTGAACGGTGGATTTGCATAGCAGAATGGACTAAGAACATAAAATTATTTCAAGTAAAGTGGTTCATTAGCAAAAAGTGAAACCGACTTGGACTTACTTAAGTAAACTAAAAGTCGCTGATTGTAATTGTGTTTGGATATGTAGAGAAAGCTAGTCCTTTAATTTTGCTATAATCCTTTCCCATTCATTTCCTTGTGGCTTTAGAACCCTAACTCGCTCTGACGGCACACACTCTACCAAAACTAAAGCGAACAAGACAAGAGGCAATCAAATAATTTCATTAAAATACACAAGTCACTCACACAAGCGACGCTAAAAAGGCAATTAGTTAATTAGCCCTCTCTTATGTGCGTGCATTCCGCTCATGCGATTAGCCACATTAAACTCAAACCAACAGACACAACATTAGACTGCATTCACTGCAATATTTAACGGTGATACAATTATTTGATTACAATTTTTACTAAGTCTTTGATACGTAATAATATTATGTGGTACATGCACTGCAGGAACTACTAAATCATTTGTATACACAAATTGTACATACATTTTACAAGTGTTACAGCGATTGGCAATTTATCTGTAATTAAATTAATTCCGATGTCACAACATTTCAATTAGATAATAATCAAGCCAACGACAGGTATTAACGATTAATTTTCCGTAGTAACTAATATAGCCATTGCAAGAAATTCAGCAGCACATCACGTGATATCAAATTATTATGAATCATTTTGGATCTTAGGGGAAATTATTTTCTTGGTCAAAAGTTTGTCGGATAATATAATAATTATTTGATGCTTAAAATGTATTTAATTAGTATGTACTAAGGTACATAGGTCTCCCTTGAAGATAAATGTGCCTTAAAGAGAATGATCAATAAAATTCCAAATATTGACATTCTGTTCACAAATATGAAATAAAGACTGTTTGTTTAAGTTGCAGCACGGGCTTATTTGGTTTATGGAGATTTACATAAGGACGGCTGGCTACGTGACAATTATACATTGTCTGTAATTTATGTAGATCAATATATCCTTTAGATTCTATTCCCTGTACCTGTTCCGTGGTTCTATCTAACCACGAAACCCCTCTAAATTCTTCCATATGAAAGTAATAAGTATGAGAAAAATTTTAGTTATTTGCTCGTGAATTTCATCCAGCAACAGATGAAAAGGATTATTTTATTTGAGGATGGCTTTACTAGTAGTTTCATAATATTCTTCATCAACCACGTACTATCTTACTAAAAAACCTACATAGTGTGCTATATATCAACCTACATGAAAATCTTTTGGAATATTTTTTAACAAAATTTCGAAAAATCTCAATAGTTCGCCCACATGGTTCAACTTGGGGAAAATGGTGTAAAGCAATATAAGCTGCTAAAATATGAGTATAAAGTAAAAATGCATTACACTTTGCAGGTATTTATGCATAAATTATCAATAGAACATACAGTAAACTCATTTTCTCTGATCCTGTGCCAACATAAAATAGGAACATGTATGGAGCGAATGACAAGAATGGATAAGCTGATTGTGAGTTGAAATGAAGACGAAAATAGTAAATGAAAGTCTTCTTATAGATATTTGTCAGTGCATACATGCGTAGGTATGCTGTAGAAATGAAATGCCTTATGTGTACACTGTGTACACAAAGTGTGTGCATAGGATCAGAAAACTAAAGTTGGGTATTTGGTGAGATATTTCCCATAAAAGGCTTAAGTTACATACAACCGGATGGATGAAAGGAAAAGAAGTGAGAGATGAATGAAGTGAAGCACATCATTTAGAATAAAAGTTATAGAATGATGAATAGAATTTGAATTTCGGAATCAACTGGAGCAATTTGATAAAATCCTATATAAATAGCAGCTATACAGCTCCTCCTCCCTATTCCCTAACGGAATAAATTTTGCATGTTACCCTGCCTGTAGCTCTAACTAAAATGCCAATATCCGAATCCAAAATCATGCTGCGTAATAAATCCCAAGTTTTACTTCATGTCTAATCTATCAATTCACCACTTGTGTCACTTCATGAATGTTTCAATTTACATTTAAATCAAAAGCATGCAACTTAAAGTATTACGTCATCAATGGACCAAAAGTTATCAACTAGTGATTCAACTCTAGTTTTGTTTGCAATTTCAACTGATTGATGCTAGATAAAAGCTATCAATTCTGGAAAGTGAGAAATGAGGCGTAGACATTGACAGGAAAGGCCAAAAACATTTCTCTAACGCATTTCAATGTTCAATACAAAAATGAACATTGACTTTCTGACTTTTGATGGACCTGTTATTTACGTGAAGGATTTTCCATGAGTTTTACACACCAACAATTTTAATTATAAAATAATGGTAAGTTTAACAGCTTTTGTAATCTACTCCTCAACTCAGATCAAATATTAAATCTTATAAAATAAAACAAGAATGTCAAGAGGCATAAACAATAAAATTATAGTGTAAATAAGCTTATGCTTTTAGAAGTAGTTAGAAGTGTGTACCTGTTTAATATTTCGACAATTCAATACTCCATCCTCCCACAGCACAAGAAGAAAGTTAAAACTAATTTGAAACTATTCACTTACAATAGCCCATTAATATACAGGAAATTTCCACAAAGACAATAAATACTGGACATATAATAAGTTTGAAGTTCAGTTAAGTAATTCTTCGCCGGTGACGAGACAATTGTCGAAGAGCAGAAAAGCAGAACTAAGTATACTGTTCATCAAAGTCTAAACTCATTTGTAGAAATGACCTTAGAAATTCAAAGGCATTAAACAATGGTATAGTTGTACAAGTCTTGTCGTCACGTTTCAAAGGTTTCCTTTGGCAAACTTGATATTTCACTGTTTTGAACTTAAGTTTACATGACTTACTTGGTTGCTGTAAAGTTCTAAGACAATTTAATGCACAGTACAATATTTAAAAGGAACTACTAGGACCGACATCTCATCCGTATATATATACCTAGTAGCACATTTAATGAAAATGATCATCTGGGGACTTAAACGTGATTACATAAATTATTAACGAGTTAATTTTCTGTAGTTAATGTCACAAGCTATACATCATGTTTCTTTTAGATATTCAGTTTGTCTGTAAGATTTTCTCTTTGAATTATGTAACTCCTATAAATAGTAAAGTAGCTAAGTAATGAAAATGTGTTGTTGGCTTGGAATTTTGGTGTATCGCTGTAGAAGTGTAATTTAAAGAAAATCGTCTGTAAAAATCCTGACGTAAGAATTTAAAAGGACGGGAAGTAATAAGAACCCGTTGATTTCTCTAAAAAGTCTATTGAGAGAAAGAGAGAGAGAGAGAGAAAAGGAGTGGGTGAAATGAAAGGTTCTAGTTGACTGCTCACTCCACTTTCTTTCTCACACGTTTCAATTCTTTCAAGTAAGAAAACCTCTAATCGCAAGTTGTTAGCAATTTTTCGGTAGAAAACTCCCGTCGGCTTTCATCCTTCTTTTACTACACGAAAATTGTACGTATGTATACAGAACTGAGAGCTGTGTGTGTATCTACTACTTAAGTGAGTAGTAGTCGCTCTTCTTATGACTCCATGCACTTCCTTCTTACAAGTCAAGTATATTGCTAGCTATATATAAATTCCGGTTTTACTTTCCTTGGTTTTGTAATCGAGAAGAGGTTGGT
The DNA here is from genome assembly GCA_019776505.1 of Tomocerus nigrus. Classification (NCBI taxonomy): domain Eukaryota; kingdom Metazoa; phylum Arthropoda; class Collembola; order Entomobryomorpha; family Tomoceridae; genus Tomocerus; species Tomocerus nigrus. The sequence goes on along the minus strand of JABASI010003076.1, from coordinate 8,084 downwards.
AGTTGGTAGTTGGTTCGTCTTCTTGACTTTAAATGGAAAGTGTAGATTCTTTTGTTGTTGTCTAGTGTGATAAAATATAGAGGGAAGGATCCGAAGAAGATGAAGACGGGATTCCTACTAAACGAAACTACAGGAACTTCTTACTTACTCAAGGAACCACTCTGAGAAGAAGAAGAAGAAGACTTTGCGATTTGGAATAGATGAGGAGAATAGCCGGCCGTCAAGTCTCGTCACACTTCCAACCAACAATGAAAGAGGAGGCTGAAAATGAAACCAAGTGTGTCTGTGTCTATGTACATAGGTGAACTAACATACACACACGAGACCAAATATACAGTTCACAAAATTCTCTTAGACATCTCTCTGTCTCTCTCTGTTTTACTATACACTAGGAGTTTGTAGTGAAGAGTGAGTGAGGTTGGTTCAAAGTGAGATTCACTCGTCTGACTTATTTTACATTACCTTCCTTCACTTCATGTGATGTGACTTTTCTTTAGTTTACTACTAGATTAGCGAGGACAGACAGTAGTGATCGTACAATATATAGGTGCCTACGCACAACCAACGTCAAATGACAGTAAGTGCAAAGAGTTAAGTCAAACTGTGTAGACTGTGTGAATGGAAGTGAGAGAGTTAGGAGAGTGAACAAGGGATGATGGCAAATACAGTTCACCGTCCAGAAACCAACCTGCCAATGAAATACAAAGCCTAGGTTTACGAACATTCATTCAACCTAGCACATAGAACACTCTAGATTCCCATCCCAACTCAAGTCAACTTAGCTAAGGAAAACTATGCGCGCATATCCTTCCTCTAGCCCACATTCAACTACATTACTCTCTCTCTCTCTCTTGAGCTACCCTTTCCCCAACACAAAAATTGTGAGACCGACGATAATACATGCACTCTTTACTTATTAGCCATAAATATGCTCCAATTTCTTATGCCACTATTTTAAATTGAACATCCTGTAAAACGATTCTTTAAATTACAACGTTTTACATTAAACGATTTGCTACGTTCTTTTAATTGCACATAAAAAACGTGGTCCATTTATCTGAATTTACTTGATTTTCAGTAATAATAGAATAGAAATTCAAATCAACATTCTGTGAGTGCTTAAAAAATTACAATGTTATGCGTTAACCGAATTTGCTGCATTTTTTTGCTTACACTGCACACGAACAATAACTTCTTATACCAACCTGAATTCACATGAATTTCAGTAATAGATTAGAAATTCAAATCTAATTACCTGGAATTCTAATTTACAATACAAATAATTTGATGAAAAAAGACTGTTACAAGTTACAGGTTGCAATCACGCTATTTTGCATGTCATGTGCGATATTTACGAATTGCTATCCGAAATAATTTGAAATTAAATACTAATACAGGTGAACTTGAGTCTTCCACCCACATTAATACTAATAACTTATTTCCACGTGCTTTTCCAAGTGCCACTAGTGGATTTATATCTGTTACTGATGTAGGTATATGGAAGTAAATCAAGTGTGCCAAACAACTTTTTCAACTACTATATTAAACTTCGGCAACACAATATTAGTATCGTACATTCCAGTCCATCCTAATCCTGTCATTCATAGATTTTGCATAAAGTGTATCTCTGTAGTAGTACGGTTCAAAAAGTCAATAATATTACTAAATAGGACGGTCTTGAAATGTCAAGTATTTAGTGAGATCTAAAATTTCTGAACTTTTGATAATGTAAAAGTTGAGGTTGAAAACTTGAAAAGTTTAACAAGAATTCTATTTTCGTTGTAGTTTCCTTATTTCCTTCCCAGCTTCTTTTTTGGTAGTTATTGTATTTTGTGGATGAAATGTAGATAGCTAGAGTTGAACTAACGGAAGGCCAACGAATCAAAATGTCTGTGTGGTTTGTATGAAAAGGTGACTTCATCCTTTTCACTATCATTTCAATTTTAGGTGGAGCCGGTGCGATGCCTACATACTTAGGTTCTTCAATTCAATTTAATACACTTGAGGCATCTTCTTTATGTGCAGTTTCAGTATGCTGTTAAGATTTTTTAACTCCACATACATTTCTCACTATTACTATCACACCAATACGGAATCCTATATACATCGATACATACTTTACGATTGTGACGCTACATAATATATAGAAACTATAACTGTTAAGACTAGTATATATAAAAAAATAAGACAGATTTTTTTACATGAAACTATCTATATCTCTGATTTATTTCTTATTCTACAGCCTTTTATTTTGTAGCCTGTAGCATACATAAAGTTCGTTTCTTTTTTCCAACTTTCCTTTTCGTGTAGATTGTTGAGCTGGGGTATTAGGGAAGGGATTCCACAGCATGCTACTTGCATTTAGTAATACATTAGAAATTTTAGAGCTTGTATTTCCTCCAGCTCTCATTCAAATCCATAAAAAATCTGCCCTGCAAATCAGAAATTGAAATGGAAGGACTCCATCCCGTTATTAGTTCCAATGACTTTTCCTTGGCTATGACCTTTCTGCTTTGTTATGCCCCAGTCGGATTGATCCTAGGTGAAATATCTCTATTTATTGTACTAAATCCCATCTTTGTAGTGTGGATGTGACAAAATCCTCTTTCTGCACAGAAATCTATATGCACACTAAGCATCCTTTTAGAATCTAATATCCTTCTGCCAACTATATGTATTGTAGTTGCACTTAAACTTACTACTATGCGAATGTATCTGCATTGATTTACTGAGTATTATTACCAACATAAATATGGACTAGCAAAGATTTTTCTGATTTTTATCTATGTCCATCTTACTCTTTTTAACAATTCTATCCAGAGAGAATAGTGCATAGTCCTCTAAAGATAACATTCATAAATATCCAATATTAGAATGCTCTATATTCTTGTACGGAAGAGACAACCTCATTTCCCCTATGTACATATATTATTTGTCACAAATTGTTTTATGTAAAAGTAGCAAAAAATAAATGTTTTCTCTCTATAGCATACAAATACTCAGATAGTCTACAAGAATCATGAATCAGATCTGAACTGCGAAATTGGGAAGCCTTTGCCAAAATTCGTTAGCTCCATTTACAGCGATGATAACGCGCACATATATTTTTATAAAAATGACATATGTGAATTGGGTCGATCTATATTGCGCATTTACTAGTTCAAGTTTTTCTATTTCAAAAATCCTTATAGTTTTGTGACTTAGGTATGACATTTTCTTCAATCCTATCAGTAACAATCTGTTTTCACGACATTTAATGAACATAATGGGATTGAGATTTTGAGATACAAATAAGCCACAATTGTCAATACATCGATATCAATTTCATTATATACCTAATTTCAAAGGATAACAGATTTGCAAACACAAATATTGAATATAGAGATTAATTAATTACACGAACATGGAAGGATTATGCTTCTCCCGTTTATTTGCGCCTTATATAAATAATCTTCAGATTATGCGTCAATGCGTCATATAGAGAATCACGGATAGAAAATAAAATACAATACCTTGCACGATCATTAGGTTTATATACGTTTCTTAATCTTTTATTTCTATGATAAACATTGAAATTATTGCATTACTGACACAAATATTATTTTGAGTCTTCATTAGGTTTATTTATTGATTTTAAAGCTTGAATGGATGGTATAGGTACAGCTTTTTATTGAAACAGTAACGTATGTGTGTGCATATAAGGTATAAATGTGTTAATATGGAAATAGAAAGAGAATTTCTGGTCACATACTGACAAATTTTGTCTTGCATTCGTTTTGGTATGGGGCAAGACTGAAGGAAGACAGACAATAAACTCGGAAATAGAAAAACATCAATAAATGCAAATGTTTTAGTGGCAACTTTTTGCACAGGCTGTCTCGTAAAATGAATATATTTTGTTTTGCATTCTCCTCAGCTCAGCGTCATCGATGAAACAACAGTTGCTTTAAAACTGAATGTAGAAAAGCAAAAGGATATAAACTAGGGAATCATAATAATATTTATTGTTACATAATTCCAGAAATTATAGATAAGATAATAGCATAATAAAGCATTATTGCACAGTCATAGTGTTTAGTGGAAGTATAATCTCCAAACTGATATTGCAAGCAATTTCTGTAGATATATCCTAATAGAGAATGGCGTGAAATGGTATTTAACTGTATAAATGTGGTGTAGAACTGAAATGCAACAAGGAAAGTCATTTTCGTCATTTAGTAATGGTTAAAGCCCCGATTTCCAATCTGACTCTCTGTATTAATTCTTATTGTTCTTGAATTTCGCAGTAGATTGGGAGTAGTGGAGTAAAAATAGATGGTGAAATTAGTACTAATATTATTGAATAGGGAAATGGGATAACAGAAGCTATAATTTAGTCTGTTTAACTAATAATATTATTGGTAGTGCACTGGTTGCGATTAGAGAGAATAAGAATAGAAAGGAAGTGCTTAGGAAAAGAAGGCTGATCGTTAGCCTACATATCTTCCCTATTAACATTCACAGAGAGAGAGTGTGTGTATTCAGAGAGGAGAAATTGAGAAAAGACTTAAGTATCCATTCTTGTGTAGATAATAGGATCTAATATAATGCACTACTTACTCCTTATATAAAACAAAGTTTCTAAGAACTAAAAGCTAAGTAGCAGAACGAAAATGGATAGTTATAGGAGAAAGCAGGGAATTTATATGTAGGGAAGGCGAATGGAAGTCATGAATGAAATGTTACGATATGGAACGGAATTAGGCATTCTATTTTCTGTTATTGTGTCCTCTTTCCCTATTCTGACTTGATAGAGATAACATAGAATCTATCTCTCGACATCTTTCACCACAGAATATCATATTGTTTCAAGAATATCTATCTTAAATTTAAATATACAATTCCACCTTAGCTTTAGTTTCCCTTTCATTTCTCTAAGATAAACAAAATATATTCTGAAAAGAAAATCCTGGAGAAATGGAAATACAGAATTCATCACTCAAAATATTGACATTGTATAGGAGAGAAAAGTAAAGCTTCGTTTACAAATCTCCCTAGAATATTTTTGTGTAAAGAAAAAAGAGCAAGAAGGGAGTTATGTCCGTGAAACAACATAAAAGAGACAGAAGGTCCAAGTCCAACTCAACAGATCAGCTTTTGCCCAGATGAAAAAAATCTGAGATTTCATGAAGAAAGGAAGAAAAAAAGAGGATTTCGTGTGTTTAACATTTACTACATGTATAAAGTCAGATCCCGCCGTCCCGCTTCGTTTCACTCAACGTTTCTCTTCCTTCGTGTCCATTCTTGCTAAGTAATAATATTTGTTTCTCCGTCGTGCCTTTTCTATTCTATGAGACTTAGTTAAAAGATAGCCGAGGCTAGAAGAGGAATTACTCCATTTTCCTCCTTTCTGTAAATATCACTACTACTCCATTGTGTTGTGGATACCTAGAGTGAATATAAATTGTGTGCTTGACTAATCTGTATAAAAGGATGGCACAAGCTAAGCTATGCTATTTTCTACCACACTACTACGAGACATATGACACGGATATACTACATGCTTGTGAATCTCTGGATACGCGTTTATAATGTATAAGCCCCAATCTTATTGCCGAATGGGAGTTTTGATGTGCAATTTAAACGGTTTTATGAGGTTAGGAACCAAGGACGGGATGCTCAATGTAAATGCAATGTAAGTTGTAAAGCAATGCTGGATTTCGCTACTTTTGCTTACTTGTTTCTGCCGACCCGTCGCATTCTCCACTGTTTGTCATGTCCTTTAGTCCTGAGGTTTTTACTCAATAGCCTTTTCTTCTTGTTCTCCTTTCTATAGAACTCTTATGCCATATATGGGCCGAAACGGAACATACTACATACACTCCTGACTCCTGACAATCCCTTTCACACAAACTATTTACGGCACCATACTACATAAATTTTTTCGGCATAAACAACAGAAAGAAAGTGCTTTTTCTATTTTATCACTGAATAACACACTATTATAAAACAATATTAAACCCAGGAGCCTTGTTTCCAACGAAAATCCCCACATAACACCACATTTTCTGGATTTGCCAAATCACAAACACTAAACCACTTTTTGTCACCTTTTGTCTCACAGAAAAGCAAATTATGTATTCAGTTGACAATAATCTCAGCTCTGTATCACAAATAATACATATCTGTAGATGTAATCCAAAGGGTTAACTCATTAAATCCCCTCAGGGCGAGGAAAGACCATCAAGATAAACTAAGACCACTGCTTGCTGGGATAAATAGAAAGTAGCTGTGACTTTGACTGAAATAAATCTAATTGAATCCGGTCATTTTATTGAATTCTTTCATAAATGACAAGTAATGAGAGGAGAAAAGTGCCTTAGGTATACACTAGACAGGACACTCAAAGCGCACTTCAAATTGACAAAGAACCAGACAGACAATGGTCGTGACAAATATTAAGCCTATTATATTAGGCATTGGCTTAGACTCTTTTATAACGTAACATGATGTAACGAAGTTATGTTACGGGAGTTTTTGTGACTATAGTATGGTTTTACTTTAGTATGGTATAGTACCTAGGTCAACACGGACAATAAGTTTGCAGACGCGGAGTAACGTACTCAGATAAATAATTGTGTGATTCATTGAGAAAAAATAATTTGGGAAGATGCAGTCAATAGAAAGATTCCCTAGCGTAGAACTGTCTGTCCAGTCTAGACTCTAGAGAAAAGTAACGAGATAGAATACGGAGGAACCTATCTAGCTAGACATACTTAAATTGTCGTTGAAAACTTAGTGTAACTAATTGTAAGCAAGTCAATATTTATTTTCCACTTAAGCCAGATTAGATTAACTCAAGACACTTGGTTAGCTCGGAGGAACCTATCTAGCTAGACATACTTAAATTGTCGTTGAAAACTTAGTGTAACTAATTGTAAGCAAGTCAATATTTATTTTCCACTTAAGCCAGATTAGATTAACTCAAGACGCTTGGTTAGCTCTCCTACTCAGACTTTAGCACTTATGCCTGTTGGACGTGTCACTGTCAATAAAAATGACTCACCTATGCTATAGCTGCTGAAATACTACCAACAACGGAACATGATAAAAATTTCGTTTTCTAATCCAGTAAATGTAAAGTCCTGTAGCTACCTATGATACTACACAATCCAGTATCAATTATCTGATTTACAATTCTATTATCTTGTACTAATTGAAAAATTAATCACAAATTGGAACGGTACTTTGATGTCCGTACGTTTTTCAGTTAAGAAAATATATCTTGTGGAAGAACAAATTGGCAGAGATATTCCTGAAACACATTTTTGCCCTTTTACTACATACAAGTCCTAATTGCTATGCAATTCCTAACAAAAATAAACCTTGCCATTCAAATATAAACATAAAAGCCACGTAAAGGGAGGGTGAATAATAATGTGAATGTGACAGTGTTTAGCGTGTTAGATATGGAGGGGAAGTATTTGGATACCATGAGTGGCCTAGTGACCCCAGTCACTAGTGACCCTATTTTCTTATGACAGTTAACTTTATTTATACCCCACAGAACACATGTAGAATGTAGAGTATTTTTTGCTGAAATATTTCAATACGGATAGGAGTAGTTTGTCTTGAACACGATAGAGATAGATACACAGACAGATGGAATACAAACAATTTGGACAGTAGTTTCCGCTACTGGATAGTGTACAACAATGCCAACAATACTTGTACATTAGTAATGAAAATATCATAGATTGACAACACTTTTAAAAATAGCGAATGATTATTTATGTGTTGCGGTATCTCAAAATACATTAAGCAAATATACCATGTCATTTTCCGGGCATCGTATTTCCTACGGTACTGTAAACAAGAGGGACACGATACATGTATGTAGATTATAACATAACAGATATACAAGTCTCAATCAAGAGTATACCTTACATCCGTAAGTTATTGCAGCGCACATAATGATGTGCGTCGCAAAATTCGCAATTGGATTCATTTCAGAGAGACTGGAGCGAGGAGAGAGAGGTAGGTCTATCCTCGTCCAGTTCCGTTTTTTGGTGTGCTTCTAGGTATGAAAAGGTAAAAGAACCTTT
>JABASI010003075.1:0-17509 GCA_019776505.1 Tomocerus nigrus | reverse complement strand
GGCCTTAAGTGCAATTTTAATTAGATAAGCCCTAAAGATTTATGCTCCAATTAAAAATAGATTCACAAATGCACATGTACTTACCTACTAATTAACGACTCATCTAAATCATGACGCAATAGAAGTTGCTAGTTTTACCGCAAATTGCTTTTTAATGGATAATATTGATCCAACAGAGAAATTCTTAAACTCTAATATTTCAGTAATCTACTTTTGTAGCTTAAATTGTATTTATATATAGGTTCGCTGTTAAAAGTAATCACTAATCATGGATTGTGAAATATGTTGTGAATCTGAATCGATTTTCATAAAGTTTTCATTTACGTATGGTAGGCCTCTATGGACCTTGACCGATGCTTTAATATTTGCTAAAGTTTATCTTCCAAATATCAGGAAATGGTGGTTTGTAGTATTGTAGTGTATCTTTCTGTTTCCTCATGATATGATTACAGCTTCCTCCAGTATAATCTTTCGCGTTCAGTAAAAAATGTTTGACCTGTATGCATTTCCTTATTGTGTGTCATTTGTGTTGATATATTATCCAGCTTGGTTTGCGAAATCAAAATCATTTTTACTATGTGTGTGGCTCGATGAATGGATCTGCAATGCCAACATTAACCTTGACACTTAATATTTAAGTACTTCTCTGTTATGAAGGATTTAATTTATTTCAAGAAGACAAGAACTGAGCATGTTAACTTGAAATGGAACTGAAATCTGCAATCACATTTCTCCACTTCATAGAAACTCGATATTTGCTATTCATGACATTTTGCGGCCTTGCCATATCAAAGCATGTGCCCAAGCCCAAAGGAATTAGATATTACATTTGACAAATGACACAAGTCATTCGCCCATTCATGATACATAACAGTATACAACCGATGACCAAAAGTTGAATATTTACGAATTATTTTTTTAGGTTATTCTCTCATAGTTATAGGCTTTATCTTGGGTTTTACCAAACGACTTTCGACGCCCGATTGTTTTTGTCAAGCTGAAGTACAAATACGAAATATTATTAGGTTTTTGATAGCTGAAATAATATATTTAATTGTTCTTCGAAATTACAGACCAACTTATTTCTCATTTCCCTAAGTTTTCTTCGTCAGCTTAGGTAGTTTTCTTTTACTAAAGTATTTTCCAAGGGGCACTTGTAAACGTAGGACTGCGGATTCCATATCACATTAGATTGCAGTTCAAAAGGATTTTATTGATTTTATGTCTTCTTTTGTTTAAAAATCTGTATCAATACTTTCCATTGGACATGTAGTTCAACATGATTTGATATGACAAATTGATCTGGGTTACATGTTACAATGTCTTGCAAGATGTCCGTCTAGGAGAAACTGCGATAAGAAAGACTGTCAGTAATGTTATTACAGGGATTTGTAGTTCAGGGAAGTACAGCACCTACAATAAGGCATTCTCCTAACGCAAACTGTCATATTCTATGAAAGTTACGAAGTTTCATTGTCACAGTCACCTTCACTCATAGTTGCTACAGCGGGCATTCAATTATTACTCAACAAGTACAGATAGTAGTACACACACTGCATCTGTATTCATGTTGTACGTAATTGTAGGCGATGTCATGTAATCATCTGCGAAATGGTTGCAATTTGTGTAGACAACTCAAATATACCTATGATTAGAAATAATAATTATTATTATTAAGCCCAGACAACACAATCAATCCATTAACTACTTCAGCAACAATTTATAAAAACAATGCAGACGAAGAATAATGTAAATCGATTGGTAGGTAAAGTATGTTCGACTCTATTACCATATATCTAACTGAATATCATCATTATAATCATTAGATACTATTATGTAGTTCACTTATATTATTTGTTGGTGTAATTATCTTAGCTTAGCAGATTCCACCGAAGATTTAATGAAGGTTTATATCTATTCTAGTATTATCTGTATGTTCACTCACACTGAAATTTCGTCAAATAATTTCTTCCAGAACGATGCAGGTAAATCATACAACTAACAACTTCTATGCGAATTGCGACATATTAGCAGTTAGTCAAATGTCTCAACTACTTATTGAGTAGAATTTCATGCAGAGTTATGGAAGAATATAAAATGAGAAACTGATTATCCGTGGCACTTATTCAGTTGTAAATGCTTACTGAGCTGTACAACATGGACACAGATAGCTAAAATACTGGATTTAAAAGACGGGAATGAAGGAAAATCTTTTCATTCTCTAAATTGCTAAGCTTGCGAACAATAAGTCACTTTCTCATGGTACACTGCTGTTTCATTGTGTTTCATTTCAATGGGAATGCTCTCCTTATCGACTCTCTCCTTTCAAATCAATGTTCTCGCTAAATCCTCCCTTTCTTTAAAGCCCATAGAATTCAGCAAGACATCAAGTGACAATGATAAGGACTTGCTGACGATATGAAAGGGAAAGCTAATTATTTAGGTAGTATTCTTGGTATCGTTCTCGGATGAAATGCTCTCAAGAAATAATTTTCGTTTTGTCCCTTACAGCTTGGGAATTAAGGTGAGCCTATTCTAGTCTAATGGCTACTGCCTACTACTGCATTATGTAAAAAAAATTGTACTACCTAAGCTATTTATTTACATATGGATGAAATTATGATGCATTTTTATAGTACATAGGTAAGAAAGAAGGAATGAGAGCATTTCATGCTATTCTATTTATAGTGCTAGGATCAGGATCTCATAAAATTGATTGTAATTTATTGATCAATGAGATATGGTTACTACTTACCAGAATGCAGTATTCGATGAATTTAGCCGATTTTTTTCCAGTAGATACTTTTAGTTTTTGGCAGAGGACGGAGAGGCAAAGAAACCATTGGGATTTATAGCATCTTTATTGTTAGTTCACCCTCTGGTTGAGTGTGCTTGAGCTTGAAGAACTTCATCATATTATTATATTTCTGTACGTAGATATCTAAGTGAAAGAATCCAAGTAGGAATTGATTTTTATTGTTCTAACGCGCAATCCAGTTCACTTTAGTACTACGACAAAAGGGATTATTGTTTCTGTATTGTATGTTTGGAGTACCCAAAGACCTTAGCAGTGTTCTTCAGCTGACTTTCAAGATTTTTCTACGATTTTTTCCCTCGATTGTACATTTGGACTCTTTGGGCTGGTTGCCGTTCTCCAGATCTGTCACCGTCAATCTATATAAGTAGGCAAAGAGCGTCTTGCAGCAGAAAGAACCAGTCTAGTGCTTCTAGTAGAACAAGAAACTTTGGCATGACCATGAAAATATCTGGCGTGACTCCTCCATGCTCTCCAAAAGACCTTTCTCCATTCCCAGACTGTTACACAATACATTTAGCCTGAGATTCCAGACCACTGACTGTAGATAGACAACAATTCCTATAAATATCTCTCTGCACTATACAACTAACTACCTACGAACAATAGGAAATATAATGAATACTTTCTTCTACAGCTTTCACAAATAAGTTCCTACGCTCTAACCACTTCCGAGACGGAAAAATAATATCAGACTCCGTCTTGTCAAAAAGAATCCGCAACTTTTCTCTAATTGTGCACTTTTCTATCACCACTTCTTCCTTTTATCTTCTCTCCTTTTCTTGGCTGCCAAAAGAAAAACTTTCCACCACTTTCTTATTTTTCTAACTACACTAGCTTGTATCATGTTCGGAAGTCACAAACTCTCGCTCAAATATTAACTCATTTACAGTCAGCGTTATTGCTTAAGATGCTATGATTCCCCTTAAGGGATATTATATTACCATTTGTCCTTTACCTTAATTTTCTTCCATTTTACTTGGTTTGAGTGAAAACTTTTTACAACATCCAATACCACAGATTCTATACAGTCTGCCTTTACACTTCCTTTACCGCTGTATGTCAAAAACTTGGATAAGAAGAGAAAATTATTTTTATTCAATCCATGGCCATGCATGAATTGAAAAGTTTCATATCGAAAATATCAAACACAAAAGTTTTACTAAAGAAAACAGACGAATTATAATACTTTACGGTATAGCATTATCTTCATCATTATCATTGAAAAAGAAAATTCCTCAAAGTAGGAAAATGGTGTTCGCTAATCATTATGCCTACTGAAAACGCCGATTCTTACATCGAAAAGGTCTGCTGAATATTCTTCAACAATACATTAGATGGTAGCATGGTAGGCTTTTAATGTGCGTCACTGCTGGCTAACAAAATGCAACTTCGGAGTTCAGTAAAAAGAATTGAAAGTTAAAATTATTTCTTATTTGATACTCGTATTGCCTGATGAAAAGTTCAAATGAAGATTCAACCCTACATTCGAATGCAAGGCAATAAATAAAAATATTCCTTCGGGAACAGAAACGACTAAAGAAACAGACAGCGGTCGTATTGTTTTATTTATTTATTGAGACTTCTCTTGTACTGCTAGTCAAAGGCACCGGAAAAAGCATTTTGTGGCCCAGATGAAACTTTCAATGCTCTTTGTTTGACTTTCGTCGAGTTATTATTTATTTTCTGTGGCACCACAATTTCGTGGAATGGGTTGGCTACAGTCTAACAATGAGATGGACCTGTGAAAAACTTCTATTTATCTAGCATGGCATTTCTCAATTTCATGTTCAATCTATTTTCATGGCTAGCCACATCTCCTTAAAACTGTCTGCAATATTGTCTCTTATGTATTAAATCCAAACTGAGATACAAAATTTTGTAGATAAAAACATTAAAATTACATTCCCTGTTGTCACTTATGCAACAAAGTACCAAATTTTTGTACCATTATGAATTCACACTGTTGTATTTCTTTGTTTAAAAGTCCCTGTTAACTTTTACGAGTAAATATTTAGCATTCAGCAAACTAAAATTTTTAGCAAATAATTTGTGTAGACAAAATTTTTAAATATTAATACTTTATTGAATGAACTAATTTTCTTGAGAACAATTAAAAGGGTACAACAAAACTAAAAACTCCTGTGACTAGCGACGTTACTAAATCGCCCACTCCATTCAGCAAATCCGTTTGCGTTTGGAAAAACTGATTGAAATTTTCTCCTGCTCCACTCCGCTGTGCTTGATTAAAGAACACAATCATTGTGTCAATAGCTGATTCCATATTGTTGGGGATTTCGACTTGGTTAGTTCTCATCAGTCGCAAAATTTCAATCATTTGAGTAGGTCCATCCAAGAAAATGAGACGAGGAACGTGGGCGATGAGACCACCGAGAGACAGAGACTGAGTTGTTATTCCTTTGGCAATTGTGGCAGAAGCTCTACTGATGTTTGATGAAAGAACAGCTGTGGCATTTGCTAAATCTGTAAATATTTTCGCCATATTATTCTGGAGCATTGTTTCTGCCTTTTGAGCGGCTTCTGCGGCTTGTCTTTTCCCTTCTTTGATATTTTCTTCCCGACTTAAGTTGGGATTCGGGCGCCATACCTGATGGAATCATGAAATAATGTTTTATTTTTAGAAACTGACAAGCTTTGGTGTAAATATTTATGAAGAATATAATATGGTGATAGTATAGTACTTACTTTTATTGCTGCTTGGGCAGAAATGCAACACACTAGGAAGACTACAGTGAATAACAATTTCTTACTCTCCATTCTAATAGTTTGATTCTAAAATGATTGGGCTAAACTATTTCAAAGTGCTTAGAAAGCGCTTGGACAATAATGCTATAGTCCTTTTCAATGGGTCTCTCTTTTTATACGGTACTGATTATGTATATGGTTCCATTGTGTCCACGGTCAAGTGCACACTTGTGAACATTAATTAACTTAGCTCTCTTCTAATTATCCAATACAAAAGGATACCATCTACACCCAACACCTACCAAGCTGTACTCTTAGTTAATATGCAGATACAAATGCATGCTCTCTTACAACTTATCGGAGAAAGGTCATTGCTATTGCCACCAAGTGCAATTTTATGCATGTTTTATCAATGTACAATTATTAATTGTGTTGCATAGCTAATCATATTATTATGATCCCCCAGTCAATTAAACTGTCTCTGATATAAGACATATCATAAATCTGCAAAAGCCGAAACGCATCTATAGACATGTCACATCTCAGTTGACAATGGTTGGAGGGAAAAAGGAAAAGCAATTTGCAAAGCACAGTAATTACATTTTGTATTGTTATTTGAGTGAGGGCGTTGTACAGCAGTTTGCATACACATACTACTTTCACATTATCCTGTATTAACCGTAATAGCTAAATAATTTCCGTCCATTAAGTATTCCCCCATCATCTATACACATTCAAGCCGGAAGTTAGTTATACAAAATACCTAATATTCAAGCGAACCTTAGGAAATGTTATTTCTTTACTCTGGCCTTCTGTGATCATTCTTGAGTTCAGTCACACCATTGAAGAAACTATCGATTTTTTGACCATCTTGCTTATCATGGCATCTGCCTGGTTGCTGGTGTCATGAAAGGAGAAAAACTTNTTGACCATCTTGCTTATCATGGCATCTGCCTGGTTGCTGGTGTCATGAAAGGAGAAAAACTTCCCGGTTATACTTCTCTGTTAATAACCGCAATATTTACATTACTACAGAATCGTAAAATAATTCGGGTATCCTATTTTGCTTTACGGAAAATAATAATTTTACTAAATTGAATCATTTGCTATTCAAGTAATATTCTTATTAATATTTATTTATAACTTTCGGACTTCGTAAAACAGATCTGTCATTGATATGCATGTTGCGCCAAATGCAATGGAGAAAGAACTGTAAGATTTAACATTTCTGCGTCTCAGAATTCAGAATATTCAAGACAATTACTGTTGAACGCCCTTTATTTACTGATTATATAACTTATGTTAAAACTTTAACATAGAACTACTCACTTAGAGCACAACTAACTGAGTTACATTGTGCTAAAATGGAATATAGGTACCATATATACTACATATTAGTGGTATATATATACTACATATTGGTAGTATATCATACTAATTGCGTCTCTTTGCAGGATGTAGCAGAGCAGGAGTATTGTGTAGGTGCCCTTCTATAAGAAACGATTATTTGTTTATGATACCCATATGATACCTCTTAAATGGGCACTAATGCCCACTATACGTTTAAGAAACGTGGTTTTATAGTGTTTAACTTGCGATGGCTGAATTGAATTAGGAGTAAATAGTCTATTTCATGCTAGTGTATGCATAGTGTGCCTAAATATTTATCGATATCGTTATAATTTCAATCCTCGTGTTCCCTGTCGGTCGATACTTCCAAGAGCCCTTCCCTTTGCCCTAATTCGGTCGCATGTCACATACTTTTGAAAACATCATTTAGTTGCAAGTTCTTATATACCTCGTGCCATTCACCCCTGGCTAATTATTTCGTGCGGTTTTATTTGCATGTGAAGAACTTGGATTGAATGTTTCTTCAAAGTTTCTAAACGAAACATATGACAGAATTATCTGACTAGCTATAAGATTTAATTGAAGTAACAAGAAACTTTTGTGATTCAATGTTTCTCATTCATTGACTGCAATTTCATCGTTCTGTCAGTTATTCACGCATTATTACAGGAGTTTACAAACTTTTCCAAGAAAGAAGTTGGTGCCTAATTCCAATCGACGCAATTTGAAATGGATTCATGTTATTATTATGTATGACAACAATTGAATGATAATTATGCTTTGAGACTAATTTTGTTTTGATAATATCACACAGATGGATATATATTTATTTCGTTATAATATATAATATACTTTGAAGAAACTTTTTAATGATGTTTTCCTTACTGGCAGTTGCAGGAATTTGGTAAAGACGCCTACTTTTGTAAGTACCTATAGATAACATAGCAGTTAATGAGAAAATTGGCGATGAAACAAAGTCAATGTCTCGTCTCGAAGTGAATAGAGTATAGTATTGAATGAAAACTGTCTGTTGCTGTTTTCTAGTTGGGGATTTCTGATTCTACTTCGCAATTAAATACATTACGCCGTACGTCATGCGTCAACTCAGATTCATTATGAGATTGAGATTTAATATGCGAAATAAAATCATGACAAGATTGGCATTTACATTTTGTGGTAGATTTATTTCGCTATATGCTGAACAAACTTTTTAAGGATGTTTTCCTTACTGGCAGTTGCAGGAATTTGGTAAAGAAGCCTACTTTTGTAAGTACCTATAGATAACATAGCAGTTAATGAGAAAATTGGCGATGAAACAAAGTCAATGTCTCGTCTCGAAGTGAATAGAGTATAGTAGGTAACTGTAACTGTTTGTTGATAGTTGGAAACGTTGAGTAGAGTTCGACGTGACGGAAAATGAAATTTTGGCACAATGTCACAGCACAGGTTACAATTTTTCACTTTCCGCCTCCAAACTAAGTACCTACGTTAAATGCTCCCCCATTAAACACTAAGGCTAGAACGCAAGTTTACTGCGTACTGTGCAACTTGAAAACAACTGGTGATGCTACCTACTACCTACTTATCAAGCATTCTTTCGCCATTGCAAGCCAAGCCAAATGTACATAGAGCAACTGCTGAGGTCACGCCTTATTTTCTGGTGAAAAATATTTTGAATGAAAACTGTCTGTTGCTGTTTTCTAGTTGGGGATTTCTGATTCTACTTCGCAATTAAATACATTACGCCGTACGTCATGCGTCAACTCAGATTCATTCATTTAAACGGACTCATTCCCTAGTTCTACTTCCCGAATTCAACTCAATCAACAACCGAAAGTGTAGCCAACTCAAGATCCTCAGTTATTATAACAGACCTACATTAAAGAGCTACGAAAATACTTACATTGTTCAATAGAAGAAGCAATGTAGTTGAGCATTGAGCATACAACGGTTTTATAGGCATTCTCTACAGTTTGGTTCGTAACATCCGAGTCAAATTCACTGGAAAGCCGTTTGGCTGACTCGAGACTCGAGATCCCATAGCCCAATGCACAATAATCTATACACAGATATATGTAATTGTGATATATAAATATATATCAAATCTAACTTGTATAATCCAGTATGATCTAGCTATAGATCGCATCTATTATAAATAAAGTATGAACTAAGGATTCTTCATTCAAGTTGTTTGATCTGAATAACTATCTGTGCTGTACTGTACTCCTGTACTGTGGCATGATGCTGAAATTGAAAGGGTGCCAATGTGACAGTTGACAATGGAATTCGTCGCTATACTTAGTCCTAGTCGACTGATACATAGTCACGATGTCTACTCAACTGATTGTCCGTCTCCTTTTCTCTGTTGACTGCTGACTGAGCATACTTTCCACTTCTCTATGTGACTCTTAAATGACTAAGGTGCAGAATAGTTGTTAATAGTGTTTACATCCTCCTTACCTATTTCGAAAAATATAATATAACGTAGAATTCTCTTTATCTAGACATACCAAAGATATAAGCTCATTAATATGTGCAAATTCATGTGCAGATTTACGGGTGAAGAAACTGCGCACAAAGTTACAATCGTACATCTTGTAAAATCATATTTTTAATCCTGGAACTCATTACACAAATTGTACATGGAAATGTCATACTGCTTCCAAAAATTCTAGATAGTCATGATTTATACAGAGGCAACATTTCATAGTATGGAATTAAGGAATAGCAAGATATCAGTGCCTGATTACACGAAGACAAGACAGGAAGTTTTTCCGCTCCTTAATTAATTGAAGTCATAGAAGAAAATGAAATTATTAGAAAGCTATAAATAGGTTGTCTGTCAATTACATCTGATAGAAAGACAGTCGCTAAAACCGTCTCGGGAAATGTCTTATCACAGACGTCTGCTTGCTGGAGCAAATGATAGAACATCCCTGAAAAGTTAGACTTGTTTTAGGAAATTGTTGGCTAATATAATTAAGGAAAGTGAAACTGCTGTCTCGGGAAAATCTGATTCGTAGAAAAAAGAATAAAGAGCGGATGGAACTATTGAAGCGAGTCTTCTTGTCTCTTCGCTTCCTATCTGACTCACTGAAGTTAATAACAATGCATGTCTCTAGCAGCAATTGGGACAAATATGTATACTCTTACAGCATACACTGAATGTAGAGATACTAGTAATATAGATAAACCGATATCGTATAAATACACGGATGTTCGATCAATTAGTATAATGCACAGATAGAGTTTTGATGTTCGTTATGACTAATTGGGCGCGTCCGCTTTCCTATTCACTAAAGTACAGATACTAACAGAGATCAAAGATAATATTTACGATCATACGATGTGTACTACTCAGAAGGTTATATGGTATACTATGCAACTTATATGATTGGACACGTAATGTGCGTTGCAGTTAGTACGACTATAGTATAGTGGTGCTCACAGCTAGTTATTTTCTATACAGCACATAGTTGTCATTGTCATTTTATTTATCATTGGCCAAAGCTAACCTCTAATGCAATATTAAAAGCAAAGGAAACTTTGTTACATACAATAGCTTCCTCGGCCAATATTAAGTCATTGAAATATTAAAGTAGATAAATCCTCTAGAACAGTAACAGTATAAGTAAGCCGACCTCGACAATGTGTAAGAAATGAGACCACAGCACAGACGAGACAGAATCCAGAGCAGGAATCGCATTTTGTAATCCTCCATTCACTTTATTCCATTGCCATTGTCGATTGCGCCATGCATAAGAACCGCAGCAGATGTGATAAAAAACGTCACTAAATGTACCTGGTTGGCTTGCAGCCCAAGAGGACCTCTGAAATAATGAAATCCTATTAACCATTAGCACACACAACTATGATATTTGCTGATCTAAATGCACAAGGTGCCTATACGATATTGATTACTGAGATTTTCCATTGAAACACAATGTAGGATAAATGGCAGTATTGCATCTCAACTTGCAACAACAGTAGTAACTCTATTTCCAATGGACTCTAAACACAGATAAAGATTATGGGAAATGAACACAAGCTATAAATAAACCTTATTTATCACTCTGTTGTTTGTTATCTGCCTGCCTACTCCATGAATGAATATATTTTGTATTTAAAGGGGAGTACCTGCTAACGATCTCATGAAATAAATCTCCTTGTAGGATGTAAATTATAAAAATACTTCATTTGCTGCTACATAGTATTTATTAATGGTTTTAGATTCTATATGCATGAGATGTACAACTATTAATGTTGAAGGTGAGCAAGCCTAACTGAATGCGGTCTTGCATAAGTTATTTCTATTACCAATCACAAAACCAATTTTTCGCACATGACACTCCGTATTTCATTTTTCAGACAATATGATTAGCGAGATCAAATTATAAACCACTTTTGCGTACGGTGTGTACTTTTATTACTTTTGCTACCAACCTGTCTTAATTACTTAACTAACCTAACTACCTAACCCTTATATTCAATTATAATTTCCTTTATTATCTGTAATTGCCAACTCAGCAGAAATTCCAATACTCAAATCTGAATGTGTAAAATTGACGAATTTACGTTTTGATTCTAAATTGTAAATTCGAAGTGTATGTTAAGCAATGTGAATAATCTAAACAATTAAATGCATTTCTAAATCTAATACTGTAACTAAAAACCTCTTGTTCCATAGCATGCGACCGGTAAATAGTTTACTATACTATAGACTCGCGGACTCGCGTAACGCGACAACTAAGCTCAGACAACACTTTCATGTGAATTTATGAATATATTATGAAGAAATGTCTGGAACTGTTACTACCTATACTCTAAAGCTACCAGTAGTAATAAGTGAAATAGATAACTATACAGGCTATAAAATAATATTATTATGTTAATGTCGCTCGTACATGTTGCAATTCCTTCAGTGCATAATCTCAAACATTAGCTGTGTGTTAAAATATTTCGCTCACCAACTAACTTAAGCCATTGCTTGCAATAATATGCCATGCATTTTAAGCAGAGATTTTGTTAAGGATTTTGACCCAACAGTATAGAAGTAATTGTACAAGAACCTATAAATATGCGTCCTCGGCCTACAGCAATTATACATAGTTAGCTGTTTAAAGCACACGATAAATATAAACAATAATAAACGCATGTAGTTAAATCACTATAAATTGAAATAAAGTTGTATTAAGTAGCAAGAGGGAAATAAAGTAAGTCTGCTCGAATCATGCAACAAAGACTGTGATACAACAATATGGTATGCTTCTTCTGAGTCTCGTACTTATATATTAACATAAATCAACATACATTAAAGGAACGTTAGTGTATGTTAGTATTTAACGTGACGACGGGTATTTGGACTCAGTAGGTCTGCAATGTGAAAGGAGCATAACTTGGATATTGTTCGACGACACGGTACCGCATGATGTCTTCAACTGCGGCTCTAGTTGTTCCTACATTATACATTGGTCTGTATTGCAGGGAATGGCTCGTGTATCTCAATTCGTGCTAAGCCAAGATTACAACATATAGAGTTCGTACATAAATAAATCTCGTATGCATTGCATTGTAAAATTAATACATACATTAAGGATTCTATGTGTGGAAGTAGGTAGAGTGTGTAGCAGGCTCATATATTCTAACTTTACTGTTTCTTTCTCACTAGACTATGCAATTGTGTTTTGTGTAGTGCTGTTTGGTGAAGAAGGTAATAGTAGACATTTATATTCTGCACGTTATTCTCCATAGCACATAGCATACATAAATACAAATTATAGCCAAGATAGCATGTGTAGCAAGTAAAGAATCATCAGGCAGGATACGCTGTATTCAAGTACAGTCAGTCTTTCTTGGTTGATATCTTGCAATTCGGCAGAGTTAAACTTAAGCTGAGGATGAGCCAAGGAAAGCAAGTCATACTTTTTAGTATGTACATATAACTATAGAGCTTAGCGTAGCCAAAAGAGCAGTATGTAGCCAAGATCCGTAGGAAGCACATCGTAAACTTACGTAAATGCTATAGAGTAGTGGATATCTACTTATATGTGTATAGAGTCTGGAGAGTGAATGGCCAAGTATACAAAGTATACACCCTCAACTGCGACTGGTAGAAAAACTTTTCGTTCACCTTAAGTTGATGATTGTACCGTTAGTTGTAGGATTGCATTGGATTTCGTCAAGTGAAATGCAGAGTTGGAGGAGTGTGATTGAGTAAAGTGGAGTCGAGAGAGTGTACGAAGCGCAACAAAATCAAGACGCACCCAAATATCCCACGTAGAGTATAACAGCCTAATATATTTGCTAAGACAATAATGAATGGTGTAAAAGGGAAGATAAGCCCTGTTTGTGCCAAGACACTCCAGCGAAAATATTGTTGGCCTCTTAAATGAAGTTAAGAGACAGAAAGTTGACGTGAGTCGAGTAAGGAGTGGATTGGGGACGGATAACCACGGAGGAGAATTAAGTAGGCCGTATTTACTACTCTCTTCTGGCACTAAAACACGAGCTCTTATTATTAAAACTCCAGTCCAGGCCTAAGTAGTGCTAGAACAAAAGGGAAGATAATAAGTGCTAGGCATATACTTGTCGTGGTTCACTTCAGCTCAGCTCAGTTCGTCAATTTTTTGATCTGCACTTGCACGAAGAGGAACTAAGGAGGCATGTCAGTAGTTGCAACAACTGGCTATAGTAGCAGTGCTCTAAAACTTTGTAAGGAAAGGAGTCATTGACTTCAATTCCGCACCATTCCCTTCGGGTTCAATTTGGGATACTACTGCTCTAATCGTGCAGGCATAGGCAGAGTCTGTGAAATAACAGCAACTTCGGTTTCGTTGAGCCTTTCCTGTCATTTTCATGTTTATTGGACACAAACGGAACAGAATGTAGGAGAATGTATGGAGAAGAGGAAGGTCCACCTCATGCCATCCATGCCACCACATACACAGAATCAGAAAGCCTGCAAAAGCAGACAGAACTTGGCACGATACTAAATAAAACAGTCTGTCACTATTTTATTACGGCAGATAGAGTAGGAAAGTAGGAACATATCAAAGCAAAACAAAACACCATTCAAGCACAATAGGTAAATAACTAGCTGCCTATAATTCTAATCGCATAAAGCAAACTAAGCCAAATCAACGAATATCTACTATAATAGCATTGCACAAAGAGCTTGCATTTTGCATAGACTGTGCCAGACCGACGAACGACGCGACCTGAGTCTACTACGAATGAATGTAGGCAAAAGGAGTCTTAGGCTTCGTGGATATTTTCCTACCACGAGAGTTTGTCGATTATTTTCTGCTGGCGACTTTTAGCAGTTGTGCTTTGCTTGCGGATCAACATACACATACACACTCTTGCTCTTGTTCTCTCTCTCCGTTTGAATATTTCCTTCCATTTGCATTGCATGGGAGTACCCTGTTCAATTGTATATCGTTGTGGGCATTGGTACCTTGCTACTTCTGTTATCGCCAATACACCACCACTACTACTACCAGTACAGTTCTCTTCCATTAACTCACTTGAAAATGTGCTGTTAAAAAAGTTTCTCGCAAGGAAAATGGAGCCATAGATTTTTTTCAAAAGACATAAATGCACGGATGGGTAACCTCTTTAAAATCCTCGTTAATATTCATAGTAATGAAGAAATCTCGTAGCACTGACTCTGATTCAGTTGGGATAATGAACAGAAACGTTAAATTCTCTTCGACGACATCTGTGTCTAATCTTTAGCTTATTGTCAGTGCATCTGTTCTATTCCATCTTTGTAAAAGATATTCAAGAAGTTGCATTCTAAGAGGTTCCTATTCAACGTAAATGCTCTTTGTACATAACGGCTTCGGCTCTTTTACTAAAAAATCTCGTCTAGTGTGAAAACGTGTAAAAAGAGACTGTAGAGTTGAATAGTCGGACTCTGAATCATTCTACTCTACGTAGAGAATACGATCAACTCAATTCTAAAGAAAGAGGAAGCAGAGGAAATATCTTTGAGTCAGTCAGTCAGTTTGTCAGATCGACTTTGCCCATGCCTGGATAAAGTAAATTCCAGCGCTACTTTTAATGGAAAAGTCTGCAAACATTCAGGCCAGTCGAAAGGAGCAATTTATTCTGAAAGGAAACCAATCGGATCTCTGAAGTTCGTCTATTGAACTTACTTTACAATTACCAGAAGTAAAAGTTGTTTATTTTCTGAGCCAGAAGAATCCCATTCAACTAAGACAAAAGAGGGATTCTACTTTCTGTGTCAAACTAAATTACTTATATCTAAAGAAGAATCATCAGATTGTCTCATTACTTATGTATTCATCCTTTGTGCTCTGTACGAGCATTAACATACCATCCCAGATTCGAGCCGGCTCTTTCAGTTGGCATACCTGACTCAAGTGAAAGAAATCTAAACAAAAACATTCTGACAGAAAGGACCAAGATACACACATTAACGACAGACGGACCAACAGTAGTGGGCCAATGCTAAACAAATAGCCCTCGTATAAATATTTGCAATTGGGATCACGATTCAATCCGAGTTCGATTGACCCGTTGAACTGAATATTAAATTTCATTGTCTCCATTCCGTCTTGTCCTTTTGATAAATTGCCGGTTGGAACGAGCCTTTAGTTGTTTCCTCTCTTTGCCCAAGGAATATACTTCATCAAGATAAGAAAGGAATCGTGCGTAAACTGAAAAAATAGAGAATTTCCATTTAACAAACACGCCATTTCGTAGTGACCGGATAAGTTTCATACCCATTGCCTCTTTCCACACAAGTTACATGCATTCAGAAAGAAATAACTCTGCAAACTCTGCATTGCTGCAAATAGCAAAGACTAACTTAGTTACCTGTGTAAAAATAACTTTATCACAGCTATTGCTTTGATCTAATAACAACAAAAGTATTATTAATCTATAAGCACTGCTAACCCTTAAATTGAAGTCATTTTCACACTACTAAATTCTGGCGTACCACATTGAGTGCCTACAACATACAGTGGGGAAAGGTTCTGGAATTTTGGAATTCAAAAACATCGGAATGTTGTGCTTAGTTCAAGGGTTCCACAACAAGAACGCTAATGACAGCAAGGCTATTAAAGATAGCGGTAGCCCAGAGCCCGCAGATTCCAGGTAAGATTTCGCCCAATTCTAAATTGAGTATGAATAAGCTAACAAAAAAGAGTTATTTCTAATGCTAATAAATATCGTTTATACTACGACTTAGGGTAGTACCTAATAAATACTTAAATACCTCTATGTATGTAAATGGCTAAGACGGAGAATAGGAGATTAATTTCACTTTGTGTGTTATGCATTGACTTTTCTATTAGGAAATATCACCTTCAAAAGGTGAACTGACTATATATAGAGTTATTTAGCAATTAATGTCAATTTCTTAGTTCTGGCACATTTGTACGGACTGCATCTAGGGATTAAATCCATTAGCCTGCATTGTTTGTTCAGTTGAGCCGAGCAGATCGGTTTCTTTCCGGTGAAAACAAGATTTTCCACTACACCTTAACAGAATTACAGAATACATTATCATTGACAGTTCCAATGTAGACATTAAACTAAAAGTTCTTGGGAAAGTTAAGTTACATGTAGAGAAAAGATTCTCGGCTGCATGTTCTGTTTTCTGGCTGCAAATCTTTTTCTTATGACCCCCATTTCGCAATCACCTTTAATTCGCAAGTGCACATACTACTGCAAACTGGGTAACTACCAGAATTTCTACAGACGATAACTTTTTAGTAGGATCGTTTAAAGGGAAGGCAGGATTGTCAGTGGTACACGTTAGCTCAATATCCTCTACTCCTTTATGAATTTTGCAAAAGATTTGTCCGGTTTATGGAGTTCATGTCTCAGAATAACAAGCCAAAGTACAATTCCATTATATGGCCACCGTCTTTATGATACAGAGAAGCTAACGTTATTTATTACGGGAGAAAAAACCCAGTATTTCTCTGAACAGAGTCAGTAAGGTACGTACCCACATTTGTTTTACAACCTTGCACCAAGGAACCAACACTTATAATTTAGTGATTTTTTATTTTATTCTCCTTGATACAGTAGCGAAGAATTCATACAGTTAAATTGTCTACCTTATCGGCTAACTTCAATTTTATCTCTACATCCATCTCTGTTTAGTATCTTTACTACTTCGTATGTGTCGTTTTTTGACCAGGCCAAGGGAGAAAATAGGAATATCTCTCTAGTCATTGAAAGGGGCGAGCAAGGACATACCAGGAAAAGCGAGGAGGAGAAAGAAAATGAAACAAGAAAGAAGCGGATTTCCGCTGGTTTATTCATTCATAATTCACTATCTAAGTTCACGACAGGGCAAATAATGCAGTTAGTTGCTTTATGTATCTTCTTAGGAAAATAGGAAAGAAAAGAATAACTTTGGAAATGATAGGGAAAATATTAGCCGTTATTGTTACGTTGTCTCTTCTTCCGTACTTCGTGTCAATGCTATATAATATATAATAAAATGTAACACAATAATGCAAATCAGGAAATGTCAGTAATGTCACTGGAAGCTCAGTTTCAACTTTAGCTAAAGTTGTAAACTTTTATGGTATAAGGATTACTAACATGAAAGCAGAAAGCCAAAAGGTTTTCAACAGAATAAATATTTGCAGA
>JABASI010003074.1:0-17517 GCA_019776505.1 Tomocerus nigrus | reverse complement strand
CGAAAGAGGACATAATTCTGAGCAGAAGTGCCCAACAAATCTTAAATCTAAGCTCTACTTACATAATTATTCATAAAATCATATTTTACTACATGTAAATGCTAACATTCTTATACTACATTGAACAAATTAATTCTAAGAATCACTTTCCATAAACTAAACTTTTCAGTCACCGTTTTTCACAAGTAGTCCATCATTTGGCAGCAACAACCGGTTACCATAAAGCATCTCTCAGTATTTTAGGTTAGGTTAGCTGATAGCTAATCGGTTGCCATAGGACATGCCATTATTTTAGGCTAGGTTAATTTGGATAATCGGTTATCATTAGGTATCTCATTATTTTAGGTAGGTATTAATTTTGATAACCGGTTACCATAGGGCATCTCATTATTTTAGGTAGGTTAATTAATTAGGTTAATTTTGATAATTGGTTACCACAGTGGTTTTTCAATACTTTAGTTAGGTACGTAAATTAATTAGGTTAATTACTTTGATTTGGTGTTTTGTTTGTTTGATTACTGATTACCATAAAACATCTCTCATTCTTTAAGGTTATGTTAGCTGATAACTAACCGGTTACCGTAGGGAATCTCATTATTTTGGGTAGGTTAATTAATTAGATTAAACTTGATAATTGGTTACCACAGAGCTTTTCCATTATTTCAGGTTAGGTTACTTAGGATACATTAGATAACCGGTTATGACGAAGCACGTGCAGGTGCTGTATGTTAACTGGAGTCTGCCTGCTCCGCTTGATCTGCTGGCCAAGGAATCTGTACTGTGCCTCGTTCTCACTTTTAAATGCTGTGGCACTAAAATAAATATTTGCAGAGGTGACGCAAGCAATTTTATTTGCTATTGATCCTTCCATTTCCACGGAGTCTGGCCGCATGCAACCGTTTCCTCCGTCCTTCTCGGCTAACGGTAACGATGCATATGCTACAGGACCATCTCTCTCTCTCTCACTCTCACTCCAATCCACAAATGAAAAGGAAAGCAGAGCAAACATAATAGAAATCTATTTTCACTATCAGCTTTTTATAATCATTTCAATCCATGCACGCGGCTCTAATCGCTAATGCAGGCAGGCAAGGCTCAATTTCCTACTCTGCCTCCAGGTCAGTTTAATGCCCGTTTCCCTATAATACCCGTTTATTTACATATCGGGGACAGAATGATTCAGCTGATAGATTGCAATATTCCCTACTGTGGCAGTCAGCTATTTATTAAAAAGCTCATGACATGGCAAGCCAAATATATCCTTCATGGATTTCTTGTCATTGTACAGGCTCCACCAAAAATAGCTTCCCGTACGACTTTCTCCATGTAAATTTCATAGCATATTTTTGAGCTAAATAGCACACCAATTTTTTTCCAGATCTTTCTATAAAGTAGACTTTCACCACTTTCACTTTCTTTTTGAAGAAAAGAGAAAATGGTGAAAGTATTCTTTGCATGGAAGTCTGTGAAAAACATTTTGGTGTGCTATTTATTGAAAAATTTCCAACCCTGCCTAAAAGGTATGCTTTCACTTTCCCCCAGTTTTTGAAGAAAAGGGAAAGTGGTGAAAGTCTTCTTTGTTTGGAAAGGCTTGAAAAGCATTTTGGTGGGCTATTCAGTGCAAAATTTGCAAACCTTTCTAAACAGTAGACTTTCACTTTCCCCTCTTTTAGAAGAAAAGAGAGAGTGAATCTTCGGTTGGAAAGGCGTGAAAAACATTTTGGTACCTATGCTATTTAATGTAAAAGTATGATATAAAATTTAGGAGGAAAAAGTAGAAAGTCGTAAGTGAAGTTAGTTTTGATGGAGCCTGTAGTATATCAGGCGGCACTAGCATACTTAGTTTCCGTATTTGATGAATTGTGGTTCCCTATTTGATTTACTTAGTTCTGCTGCAACGATGTAGATTTGGGATTTATTTATGTATATCTCTTGCCATGCTATGCACGGGTAACAGTTGCATGGGGCTTGAAAATGTAAATCTCCGTTGGGGCAGGGGAGGCGGTGTAGTAGAACGGACATCTCCAGCAGCAGCTGGGCAGCAAGGAAGGAACGTGCAAGGCTGAGAGGATGAGAAGGGGCAGAGTGGATCCCCCGCACATCGGAGGATGCTGCACGGATGCAGGCGAGGAAGATGCGGAGAAGATCTCCATATGGCAGCTATTTAGGAGGACTCTGTCTCACCCATCAACTATTCATCCTGTGTGCATAACTCCTGCTCCCATCCACTAACCCACTCAGTCACTCAGTCCCAGGGAACTAAAAACCAACTTTTTCATTTTCACCTTTTTTGCAAAAAAGCAAAAAGCAACAAAAAGTAAAAAAGGCTGCCCTTTGCTTTTTAGGCGTAATATATAGTTGCCAAATCAGGTACTTTCCCCGTTGCCTTTCACTTCACCTGTAGATGAAAAGCAAATGGCAAAAAAGTATAAAAAACATTGCTTTTTTAAAGGGTTCCTTTTTTACCTTTTTCTAAAAAAGGCATTAATTTTTTGTTCCCTGGCCATAGTGGGAAAAAATTTCTTACTTTATATACCTTTCTTCCTTTGCTCTATACATCTCGCTCCTCTTCTTTGCCACGGCCACGGACTACAGACGCTTGTACTTATTCCTTGCCTGTCTGTCTGTCTGCAGAGGATGAGATTGTTTTCTCCGGACTCTAATTCAAATGGATGTCCTCCTCTCTCTCGCCTCCTTCGTCTTATATTTATTTATTTTCCTCCTGCAGAGTAGCATCTGCCGAGGAATGAGAGAAAGAGAGAGAGAGAGAGAAAGTGTGAGGAGAAAGAAAGGGGCTGGATGCTGAATTTGCAGGGATAAATGTTGGACGAGTTGCATGCGTCCGTTTTCTTTTGATTTCTTCGACTATTTCATTAAAGTGTACGTGGACTGTTAATGTTTCTATTTGCTGCAGTTGAGAATTTAATGAGTGGCAGGGGAAAGTGCTCATTTCGGAGAGAAAGTCTTTTAACTTAGTGTCGTAGCAATTACTCAAACGGAGGAGAAGAGGCACTACCTACACTCCTTGGCTAACAACGTAGCAATGACGCTCTGTCTTCCTGCACTAAATTTATGTTTGCAATATTGCGAGACAGAGAGAGAGAGAAAGAGAAAGTTGAGAGTTGGCTGCATCTCTTGCGACTGTTGCAACGGAGCCAGAGTGAGACATGCAGTAGCCTCTTTCTTGCATTCCTGCTCTCTCCGTGGACGTGGAGGCACAGAAGAACAAGCGTGTGGCTGAGAGAGAGAGACTGCATGGTGCATGTTCTGAGAGAGAAAGTGCGAGAGAGAAAGTGTAGCTCGGGGCTGGAGTGTCGTTGTGGCGTGTAGTGTGGATGCACGGACTCAGTCTCTTTTCTCCTTCCTCCACGACTGCAGCCACTCTCGCTCTGTCTAGCCATATCTACCTCCACTGCTACCCGGTACTGGTGTACTGCTACCCGGCTCTGCACTCAGCAGCTGTAAAGTGCCCAGAGAAAGAGAGGACGAGCGAAGGCGAGGAGCGCGGAGAGGGCGCAGGCGTGTGGCGCTCTCCCGCTTTCTCTGAATCTGAACTCTCTCGCTCCGCCACTCCACAATTATCCGACTGAACTGAACTGAGTGAACGGGAGAAAAGAAGCTAGGGCATTGCAAATAGCGGGCAAGAGAAAAGCCGAGGAAAGGAACTGTTCAGCGGATGTGCTCTCACTTTGTGAACATTAAATAGCACACGTACTAGTAGTCCCATTATATAAATAGAGAGAAACTGTTCTAAGGAAAGTGATACGGCTGTAGGAATAAACTTTCTCTTTTCCATTTCCACACTGGTGCAGATCAGAGAGAGAGAGAGACTTTCTCGGGCATCGTCTCGGAGAGTCATTCGCCTGTGCCTGGTTGCAGCCGTTGTGTATAATTTAGTAATCTGCTCCTTTCCATATGTGCACATTCCGCTGCGGAGATAATCAGTGAGTGGCAGGACACGTACGTGTTTGTATTTGTATACATGTCAGACTGCTGGACTTAATAATGAGAGTGGTGGTGGGAGGGCAGGAGATAGCACCCGAATAGATTGGAGAAAGCATCAAACTCATGGAAGGAGATTGGAATTGGAATTTCGAATCCCATTCCCCGTCCTTTAGTAAACGAGTCGGAAGAAGAGCTATCACTTTTATCTGAACCTCCGCATCCGCTTCGTGTCCTTTGCTTTCTCTCTTCAACTGAGAGGAGGAGAAAGGCATCAGGAGGTGGCCGCAGCTACGGCTACTTCTACTGACAACTTTCGCCACGATCGCAGGAAACGATCCTCTTCCCACCGCACTACTTTCTATACACATCGCTTTTGACTTTCTCCACACTCTCAAATGTTCTTGTCAAATATCCGCCTCTGTGAAGAGAAAGCACTTTGAGACTTGGCTCTATATACTCTCTATCTCTTGCTTTCACTCTTCTACTCGGACGGAAATTGTCGCAGCTAAAGTGAAAGGACGCGGCACGTTTTCTGAATGGAGAAAGTAGCAGTCAACTGCATGACTGTCACAACTTTCTCTCGGCAAATATTTGTTCGTTTTTTGTGGCAAGCTGTCAGTTGGCCATCCGCATAGCAACCTCATTTTGTCAGCAAGCACTTATAGCGCTCGGATCGAACCGAATTGTGTGTACAGAAGCGTCAAACCCGTTCCCGGGTACTCTTCCCCACGCATTCAACAAGTGTCTCCGCATTAGAGACATAGCTCTGAAGCTGAATAATCCTCACACGCCGCATCATCGCTCGCCTCTCGCCCAACAGGAAACGGGCATCATTAGTGAGCAGTGAGTTGGCATAGCAGACAGGAGAGAAAGCATTGTGTGAGTGTTGCGGGTATACTGGCATAGGAGGAATCGGCGGGCATTAGATTGATAGTGACGATGGAGCACGTAGAGCAGATGTCAATCAAAGGAGGAGAAAGCAAGTTGGAGAGAGTGTGAGGAGCAGAAGTGGAAATCAATTATTGTCTTCTCGGAGGAGAAAGGAGGAAGTGGAGTTGGGTGCTTTCGCTTGTCGGCGAGTGACAAGTGATTCTCACCTCACGGCTCTCCCGTCACGTCCTCTTCTGTTTCATCCGAACGGAGTCCTCGGAGATGTGATCTGAATGAGCTTTCTCTTTCTACACTCATCGCATCACCTTTCTTCCACACTCTCCGCTCTGTCCTTCCGAGTCGGTGAAAGTCACGTTTCCCTATTGTTTGACACAATTCTGACACGTTGCCATTAGTGGGCGATTGTGTTGTCCACTCTCGTCCCGTGTATCCACTGCGTACGTGGGCACACAGATCTATTCTATTTACGCTTCATTTCTAATATTCCTGCTTAACAAACTTTGGCGCCCAACGTGCTCCAAATATTTCTTACATTTATCAACGGAACGAGAAGGAGTCTAATAAATCCTCCATTATTAAACCAAGTCAAACATGTAGTTGCACTTGCAGTAAATCCACCTCTCCTTTCTCCTAGTGTTCCTTTACACTCAAGGAATCCTCTTGTACCTTTCTACGTCTAACGTCTAAAAAGAAAGTTTTGATTCAATTTGCGCTCGGACTTTCTCAAATGCCCTAATTTATTTCCTAACGGTTGATTCTATGTGGTGGATGTGGATGTGGATGCAGAAGGTGGGCAAGACAACTTTCACGGAAGTTGTTACATCAGCTGCACCAGGAGATTCGTAAAATAATGACAAATCGAATCAGAGAAGACGAGTGACTTAATCTACCGAATGCCATAAGAACAGGAAATAAATCATGATAATAACTTGGTTCTTATTGTGATTGCTAGGGAAGATATTATGCGTAAAGGTGAAAGTGGTGGGATTAGGATCCATGGTGTGTAAGTGTTGTCGTTTGGGAAGGAAGAGAAAGTGGCAGTGGAGAAATTTATCTGCCTCTACAATTTATAAGGACAAGGACACGGGCTCTGCGGATTTCTAATTGAGTTAGACGAGTGTGTGCGGCCAGTTTGGTGAGCACGAGAGACTTTCTCCTCTTCCCGGAAAAGTTTGACATGTTAGTTCTGTCAGCTTCCATTCCTTTCCAATCATTTTGTTGTCTGGCTCGAGAAAGTGGAAAGTATAAGGCTGAATCCTCCTGCCACATGGAGGAGGGGAAAGCCTGGGAGAAAGTCTGGGAGAAGGTTTATTGCCTAGGAATGGACTACTCACTCTCGGACTTTGATGGGAAGTAAATCAAAGGAGCAGACCAGAGCACACCTGTCTCCTCCACATATACTCAGACGTCTTACCCGGGCATTGCACCTCCACTGGTCCACGTGATACCCGGTTCATCTATAATAAGTCCTCTTCGTCTTCGCCAATACAAGTATCGTCGTCGTGCAATTAAATCGAGCATTTGGCTTCTCAATCCCATCTCATCAATCTTTTCTCATAGATTCCCGTCGCCGTAACTTGCTATTGAAAACTTTCACTTTGTGCTTTCCCCACTAACTGCTGCTACTCAACTCCTACTAGTGTCTCTACACATAATTTCTATATCTGCATAGTGTGGTGAAGTGGAGGACTTATGATGTCAGTCAATTTCTAAATGATTTCAATTAGTAATACAGAGAAAATATTATTGCTTTCTCTTGACACGACTCAATTCAGCACAATGGCAGCGTAAAGTTAAAAATAAGAACAAGTGTCTCGACATACTTAAGTGCAAAGGAATTAAAGAATGTAGTGACTGACCTAAAGAGAATACCTGACGGCCTGCTCATTATTGTTAGTGCGGTGAGGGGGAAGGGTGGGGAAAGTAATTGAGAGTAGATAAATAAATAAATAAATAGAAGAAGTGGCTGGAGAGTGAGTGGGGGGAAGGGAGGTAGTTAAGAGTTGATTTGGGTGGACAGTGGAGAAAGTTGTAATAGAAAGTCAGGAGGAGAGCGTTATGGGAGTTGTGGATGGAGAGAAAGTGTTCTGGCTGTCTGTCTGTCAAAGTGGATTCCTCGGGTGAAGCGAAGGAAGAGAGTGAAGTTGCATGGCATTAGCTGACTGCATGGTGAAAGTGGAGAGAGGAAAGCTAATTGTACATTCCACTGACTGCGCCCAACATAACTATTTCCAAACATCTCTCGACGGCATCTGCACTCGTCCTAACTTTCTCTTGCTTTCTCTCTGCTGCAGATCTCTCCTCCTCCTCCGCGTCCCTCTCTTCATTCACTCCCATGTATCCATGCAATATGCAAGGCCAGTAAATTCTTATCCCGTCCCGTTTCACTCACTCACTCACTGACTCTGATCCCGACTTTCCCGACCGACTCCTTCCAACAATAAACACGAAATCATATGTCACGACTCTCCACTCAAATTCCCAACCATCCTAGCTCCATGTAAACAGGACTCTTGCATTCAGCTCGTCTTCCACATCCATTATATGTACATACTCCTCATACATACATACATACATACATAGAAATACAGGGTTTACCAAAACTAACTCACATACCACTTTCACCATGTAAATTTCAGTTCAAATTTTTATGCTCAATAGCACACCCAACACCTTAGTTCTTTTGAAGCCGAGCAAACTTTCGCTACTTTCACTTTTGAAAAAAGTGAAAGTGGTGAAAGTCTAACTTAGTTGGAAGGACGCGAATAAAAATTTAGCGCAAAAGTATGCAATAAAATTAAGACGGAGAAAGTTCGTATGTGAATTTGCTTTCGGTGGGTCCTGTACAGGTACCTACCAAGGTGGATATCAGAGTCCGTGTACTGGAATAGGACGCAGCTGAAGATATTTACTTAGTTACGTCAGCAGGAGAATAGTTATCAGCATTTTATCTCTCTCTCTCTTTCTCTCAGCTCACAGAGCGAGAGAAAGTCGGAGTGAGGGAGTGGATCTTTCTCTCTTTTGATCAATCCACTCGGATTCATTTGAATTGATAAATCAAAGAGTGCATTGCTCCTCGTCAGTGCAGTATCTTCGTGGATCAGGAGATGAGAGAGAGTGAGAGTGATGGGAAATGGAATTCTGTCTGGCGGAGTTTGAGTGAAAGCTGCCGTAGAAGCGGGGGGGAAATAATTATAGGAAGGGGAGCTGGTGGCTAATGTGGCCGTGTGGAGAGGGGCAATGAAGTGAGGCGGTGTGAGTGAGCAATGAGGGCGATTTGCGGCAGAGAGGCAATAGAAGATAATCGACAGCGATTTGCGTGGGGCGGGCGAGGCGGTGGCTCGAGCAAAACTATTTACTCCGAACGTGAAAGTTGGTGAGCGAGTGAGTTTGAGGGATGAGGATGGGACCCAGTGGAACTCTTTACGACTCTATGACTTACTTTAGTGCGGCTCCTTTCTCCGAACCTGCTTTCTCCGCCGCACACTCCCTTCAACTCATCTCATTCATAAGAAACCATTCCCCTTCTGTCTCTTTCTCCGGCAGAGAAAGTCGGAAGATTTTCCGTCGATTGATTCCCCTACCTGTCCTTCCTCACTACTCACACTTTCTCTCTTTCTTCTTTCACTCTCTCTCTCTTGTTCTACTTTCACTACCTAGCATCCCGACAAAAACAAAGAAAAAGATGCTCCCAATGCTCGCGACATACTTTCTCCGTATCCGCCAACCTGCAGTTCCCTACAATTTCCGGCAGTGCATTCATATTTCATGTCAAACACAGACGGACTACCAACCTAACCGACTCTAGCTCAAAAGTGAACGGGCAACTACATGTTTGTTGCCCCGAATGGGATTACTCTTGACAAGTCCCGATTGGTCCTGTGGCGACCCGGACAGGGATCACCCAAGTCGTACTACCAATAATCTAGTAAATTCGTTATCTCAACTCCAGACGTCTTAGTGATGAGCATTTATTGGATTGCACCGCATTTGGGTGGAGGATGGGAGTTGGTTTGATGAGACATGAGATGGAAAGGACGTGACTGTGGCCGTCAGAGGAGATTTCCACTCTCCCACTCACCTCATTAACAATTAAGTCTGAAGAGCACTTTCCTAGCTGGTTAGAGTTGGGAGCATTGATTGCCACTTTTATTGCTTGCATCTTCTGCAGCCATCAAGTCTTTCATTCTCATTTACATATCCACGCAGAGAGATAAGCGACTCCCCATCTTCCTCAACTCCCGTTTCAACCTTGTCCTCTCTGATGACCTAATTATCTATGCAAAGAGAACAGACTCCAGCTATTTCCACCAAAAAGCTGAACAATAATTCGACATTGGCTGACTGAGATGCAGCATCAAGAGACACAGGGCTCTGAAATCATCTACTTACTGACATAGGACATAGTTGATGACTGGTTGGTGATGTTGACTTTGGGCCGGAGGACATTATTTCACTGCTCAGCCAGCCACATTCGGATGCAGAGCAAGTATGGAGATATTTGGATGTGTACAAGGTTAACCAAAAGAAACTTAACATTTGACTTTCTCCGTAAATGACATTTCGCCTTCAAAAATGCGCTGCAAAATATTTTTCACGCTCTTTCTATTTCAATTTCTTTCATTTTTACTTTCACTGTTGTGGAAGTGAAGTGAAAGCTTAATTCAAAAAATGGGAAATATTTTTAGTGCTAATTTAGGTGTAAAAAGCGAAATACTATTGACATGGAGAAAGTTTTATGCTAAGCTACTTTTGGTTCACCCTGTACATATAGCCTGCATACAGAGTGTCCATGGCTGGTTGTGTGAGTGGGTGGGGCGGGCAGGGAGGGAGGTTGTTTGTTGTGTGTGAGTCAGAGAAAGGACTTGTCATCCTCCTCGCACATTTGCATGCTCCTTTCCCATTTCCATTAAGAGCATCTCTCTCTCTCTCATTCATGAATTCGCCAACATTTCCGCTGATGGACTACTCTCGTCAACAATTCATCGCTCTTCTAATGGCCCATCCTCCTCTCCTCCAGTGCACTGTCTCTGTCTGTCTGGTGAAGGCGAGTGTAGTCGGTGGCCACCACGTCCGCTCCCGACATAAATAACTTGGTCGTCTCTGCAGTGCAGAGCAGTGCAGGGCTGTGGCGAGGAGAAAGTCAGACTCTGTCACTCACATTATTGCATTGTTCCCTTTGTCAAATAGTCAGCTCATTCACATTAGCCTTGTGCATAATAGAAAACCCATCCCCTCGCTCGCTTTCTCTCTTTCCCCTTCCCAAGATAGCTGTACTACATGACCATTGGGTGTAGGGAGGTAGGCTCCTCCGACTGTTTCCAAATTAAAATTTAACTCTTTTTCGATTGCAGACAAAATTTTTGTTTTCTTCTACAGCCCTTAGTCTGTATTACCATAACATACAGACTGGCCCTGTGTCTCCCATCAAAAAACGTGAAATTTTAATAGGAAAACAGTCGGAGGAGCCTACCTTTTCCAATAATTCCATTGCAACGCAGTTCAGCTACCTTGCCTCCTTCCATTAGTAAGTGGGGCAGGCAGAACGGGAGCTACGACTCTTTGTCAATAGACAGAGAGAGCGAGAGAGAGAGAGAGTTGGGTGGATGTGAGTGACGGACTGGAACTGCTCATCACTAAAACATGGACAGACATTAGGACAGAGATAATATAAATAGGAAGGAGACACGAAGGAGTGCGGGGAAAAGAGAAAGCATCGAGTTCTGCTATGTCCACGGAAGGAAGGAAGGAAGGGAATGTGTGGCGAGTGAAAGGATGTCTCTGGGACACGGCGGATGTTTCATTAGTCGATGAACTGACAGAGTTGAACTTAGACTCACTTTCACTCACTTTCACTCACTCCCCACATTCATGGAGCCATGCTAAGGTTGACCTTTGGTGGAAGTGGATGGAGATAGCTGGATAAACATCCGTCCGTCTTCCTGCTCCTCTGCCGAACATCCCAATCCCATCCTCTCCTTCCTTTTCCGCACACGAACACGTCCTCCCATTTCTATTTATTGGAGTGAGGACGAGTTGTTTGCCCAACTCCTTTCTCTCGCACTCTCTTCATCTCCCAGCTGCCAGCTCAACAAACCCGGCACCCGTACCCGGCAGCCTCTCTACGGAAACTCGATCCTCTCTCTCTCAAATAAATTCCCTATGCGTAGATGTCAGAGATAGATCTGATCTGAACTGTTATGTTGGCTATAGAGAGAGAGAGAGAGGAACTGTGTGGATCACTTTCTCTCGCTCTCTCTTTCCATCTCATCAATTCCAATCAAAAAAGCAATGTAGCTAATGTAATGGATGTTAAGAGGAGGGAAAAGTTTGTGGACAATTTGGCGAGAGGCGTGAGTGAGTATAGGAAGGAACGGAGTCGTTACACAGATACACTCTCCCAACATTCATACACTCACACGCTTTCCCAACGGATGAAATAAGAGCGCGTCTGTTCAAGGCTCGTGGACTCTTGTTACCATAATAGAGAATTGGGAGAAGGTAAGCCCGTCCGAGAGTTAGGAAATTCAAATTTCACTTTTTCCTACTGACAACAAAATCAAGATCTCTGTCGCCGGTGGAAAAAAAGGAAAAAATTGATTTCAGGGACGGGCGTACCTTCTCCCACTTCTCCATATGGCAACAAGAGTACACGAGCCTTGGCATCTGTCTGTCTGTGTTGTGCAGTTGTTTGCATAGAGTGCAGATCCCAATTTCTTCTCTCTTTCTCTCTCTCGTCATGGCGGCCATTAATTTATTTTTGTGCCGAGAGAGGCAATAAAGAGGAGAGATGGCCAGGAGAAAGTCAAACAGAAAGTCGGTTGTGGCAAAATCTCATCTTCATCTCCTCTATCTCGTGTCGTCATCTGATCCATTAGAAGAACTTCCCATCCCTCTCTTCCTTTCACGTCTCGCTGCACAGGCAGACAGGAAGGAGATGCACCAGAGACTGAAATGGGAAACTGATTGCTTATAATTTGACTTTCTCCTAATAACGTCCCTCTTCTGTCTCCACTTTCCCTCCTAATTACTTTCTCCTCTGCGCCTCCTGCCCCACTCCCATCCCATCCAGCCACTGTCACTCACTTACTCACTCTCGGATCATCTCCTCCGTCTCACCGCACTCCTAATTAACGCCGTAGGCCATCAACACTTTCTCTCTACCACTTTTTCTCTCTCTCTCGCTATACACTTATGAGTGTCAGGCGGTGTGGTCGTGGACGGCTGATTGGGCATTTTGGACTCCCGAAATTACCAACTGCACTGATTGAGTGAAAGTCGGACAGCTCCACCACCTGCGCCATCATTCCTCTCCCACGGATCTCCAGCTTTCTCTGCCGCACAGTCACTTTTAACCACTCTTCCCTTCACATTTTATATGGAGAAAGTGGAAAAAAAGAGTGCGAGGCATCTGAGGCAAATGACTCTGTGCAGAGATTTTGCATTTCTGTATAGCTGCCGAGCAGAGTGAGTCAGCGTCTTCCATAGAGAGAGAAGCAAGACAGCTGTACTACGTTACCATTGAGTGTCGGAAGGTAGGATCCTCCGAATGTTTTCGAATTATATTTCGACTGGAGAGAAAAAAACCGCTTTTATCTCTAGTCGAAGCAAAGTGAAATTTTAGTTCGAAAACTTTCGGAGGAGCCTACCTTCCACCACAATTCCAATGCAACGCAGGACAACTACATTGAGAGAGAGAACATGTAAAAGTAGAGCAGTTATTTATTGGCAGGAGCTCCTTGTCCACTCTCATTTTGAACATTCGGCGTTGAAATCTTAGGAATTATTTTGTGGGGGGAAAGGAGCTAGCGGGGATGTACAAAAATTCAAGAGACGGCAGTGGTGGACAGCGCAAAGTGAAAGTCATTAGTGACATCTAATCTTGACTAATTTGGTTCGCCTTTGTTTTGAGTCTCCATCCTTAAAGATTTTGATAGAGAGAGTAGATGAGCTCTGTCCTGATACAAACGGATGCCCAAACACAACAGAGTAATCTTGGTCACTCTTTACTTACTGAAGGCAGTGACAAACTTTACACTAGCAGCAACAAACTTAGATACGAGAAATGGAAAAATGTAATTCAGACAATGGAGTATCAACATGGACTGAACTTACGAAGACTACTGCCCTGAACTGACAGTGTTTGATATTAGCCGGCTTTTTAAGATTTCTGCCAGCCAGCCATCAATTTTAGCCGGCTAAATTGGCAATTGGTCAAAACGGCCAAAAACAATGTCAAATAATTGTGGCTAGGAGCAAAAATGATTTTAGCCGGTTAAAAGGCCAATTTTGACCCTACTATTTTAGCCACTAGCTAATGGCAAGTGAAACACCGCCTGCACAACGTTTCCCCCCACCCAAGACACTTTTAAACATGCACTCCTGTGCAAAGCAATAACAATAAGCCGAAAATGGATTTGGAAGACTATGCAGTAGTATTTGCTGTAAGAAAGAGTATGTATGAGTCTGCATTCTACTAATAACGAGGCTTGTGGACTGTTTTTACCTTGGAGAATTGGGAGAAGGTAAGCCCGCCCGGGATGTTTGGAAATTAAAATTTTACTTTTTTCTACTGGCGATTGAAACGTGGATGTTGTCGCCAGTAGGAAAAAAGTGAAATTTTAACCAAACTCCCGGAAGGGCTTACCTTCTCCTCTCTCACTTCCCCATGGTAACAAAAGTCCAGGAGCCTTGGACTAATAAGAAGTATTTGTGTGAAGGAATAAGAAGAATGTAAGTGTGGAGGCAAGTGTTGTGCTCGACGCCGTGCTGACAATAAGAGTGTAGATATCTAAATGGAGCAAGTGGCGCGACTAATAAATACAAGACTGCTTCTCTCACTCGGAAATAGCCGGGACAGATACGGGGAGCTGAGTGAGTGGAGTGAGAGAGAGAGAATGTCTCTCTAATAAACTCCTGCTAGTTCCTTGTCTTAAGTTGGCCAAGCTGTAGGAGGAGGAAGTAGAAAGTGGAGCTGCAAGGACTCTTGTGTGCGTGTGTCCATACATGTGCTTGGCGAGTTCCGTCTCTCTCCTTCTAAATTAACTTAAGTAAATTGGACATTAAGAGGATATCGAGGAGACAGCTAAGGAGAAGCCGGGAGAAAGTCCCTCCCTCCCTCAGTCACTCAGTCAGGCAGTGAGAGAGTTGAGTGCGGGAGATCCAAGGACGCTCTCTAACTAATCTCTCCACCGTCGAGGAGCAATTTCAGATAAAGAGCAAAGAAATTAGGAGGAATTGGTTTTGAGTGACTCTGTCTATTACCCACTTCGGGCCCCGTTATGCACACACCCGGGAGAGTCTCCTCAGACTGATCAACGGTCAGCTATTTACTTCATTTCACTCAAGTCGGGAGAAAAGGAAAGAGCCCCACTCTCTTCTCTCCATCTTCAATATACATTTTGCTCTACTTACCCGGGTAACTTAACACCCGGGTATTGCCAGGAGTCCCACTCCTGCCATTTATAAATAGTTCTGTTTATTATAGTGGCTCCATATTCGAAGGTCGGACACGGGCAGTCGGAGAAAGAACGGGCATCAGAGCGGAGAAAGTGAGTATATATAGGGAGCTATATAGAGTGTACCCGGGAGTGTGGAGTGAGCGGGTGAAAG
Source organism: Tomocerus nigrus (assembly GCA_019776505.1). NCBI lineage: Eukaryota > Metazoa > Arthropoda > Collembola > Entomobryomorpha > Tomoceridae > Tomocerus > Tomocerus nigrus. Next base: position 3,069 of record JABASI010003074.1, on the reverse strand, counting down.
TGTGGGAGCAGTTCCTCACGCCGCTCACCTCTCTCGGAGAAAGTCGCAAAGGAAAAAGAAAGGAGTCAATGAGACGTGAAAGGTCTCGAGTCGAGTTCACTTGTTTGTGCGGTCTTCACATCTGACGGACAACTTCCTTTGTCTGCTTCGATACCCGCTATAGGGACTATAGTGCCCGGCCATAGGAATCTCCGCTTAGGAAACAAGTGTTTCCTTTCCCTTCTCTGCATCTATCGCTACACAAGGAGTTCGCTAAATGAATGGCCCTAACTAAGAGAAAGCCGTTTGTGCAGGATGTTGAGCTTGTATAGGTCCCGACTACTGATAAAAACCCGGGATTTGGACTGATGCGGGTAGACTCGCCGCCAAGGACTAAGCACATAATATTTATTTATTTACATGGTTATAAAGTGCGCCACTCCCCCCTCCAGCCCTCCATTCGACTCCCCTAACCCAACTAACGAAATAACCGAAGTTACCCGCCTATCCACTCCATTAACAAGGCTGCCACTCTATGGCCATCCTCTTGACTCCATCACTGCAGCTGCTACGAGCAGAGGCCACGTGTCACTCTCAAAAAACATCTTTCTCCTCCCAAAATAAATGAATGGTGACGGAGGAGCGGGAGTCTGCTGGCCGAGCGAGGGGAGTCGCCCGGGGAATTCTCCCTCCCCACAACCATCAAATCAACTAAATAAACATGTGACATGACATGCAATGTGCACAGATGAAAGTAATAGCCAGTCGCTCTGGGCAATTTATTGCCCACTCTTAAGCATCTTATTTAATTGGACATGGGTACAACTTTCACTATTAGAGAGAAAGTTTCGTATTCCTGACTTTTGTCAAGGAGATTTGCATGAGCCGGACGACGGACTCTGTCGACAAAGTTTTTTTGCCAGCTGACACTCCTTCTTCAGGATCTTGTTGTGTGTGTGTGTACTTAGTTATCGAGAGGGGAGATCGAGGTCGAGCATTTATTTGCTGAGCAGAGAGAGAGTCGCGTCGCTCAAGTGAAAAGTTGAGTGGGAATTCGGATGTGACGGGGAATTGAGTGGCCCGGTAGAACAGATGAATAAATTTGCGAGTAAAAAAAGGAGTGAAGTTTGATGGGAGTGTTTGGGCAGAGTGGCACAGATTGAATTGCTGTCGTCCTCATTGCTAGAAAAAGTTTTCTAAGTGAGTCAGTGAAAGTCGGAGAAAGTCCGTGAGACTTTGAGCAGCAGACTGAGCTATAGGATCTGGATCTCATCTTCCTCGCACCCACCACACCTCATTTGCATTTCCGCTCGCTCCAGTTTTCCCTGATTCTTCCAGACAGAGTGGGAATTAGGAGTTTCTGACAACAAGATGGCCATGTACGACCCGGGCGGCGGAGGGAAGGGGACCCGGAGCGGAAACGCCTTACCCGAAGGGGAGATGGACGCCTTGCTCCTCGGCAAAACACGGGTAAGTCTCTCTCATTTATCTGCACACAGGCACTACCCGCCGTCGTCTCCTGCAATAAAAATAATTCTCATCTCAAGAAGGCGTTCAATGCAGGGCTGCTTGGGTAGAGGTGAAAGTCAGGGAGAAAGTCTTCTGTTGCCTAGGAGATGCGTGGAAAGAGAAGTCGTTGCACTTTGGTATAAAAATAATGTGCACTCTGTCTTCCTGTCTCCCGCTTCCCCTCCAGCGTCGCACATTCCCGCGAGGAGTGAGTGGATAGTGAAGCAGGATCGTCAGGAGAAAGTCGAGAGAAAGGTATTAGGAAGCCTTGAATGGCTTAGGCCCTAACTCACTCTCCGCGGCTTCACAAACAACAGCACAACAACTAAGTCAACGCCACAGAGCCTAATGCTCCCATCCACCTTATTAAATTCATTTCTCCCAGAAAGTGCCCGGGCCACAACAACCCGACTACCCGACTCCGTCTATTATCCACCACGGACTACTCACATCATAATATCCTCTTAGTCACATCCATCCCATAGTTATGCATACTAATGGCTGCTATTTAGAAGCTATCTATGCGGTATCCAGGGTTGCGGTGCAGCAAATTCAGACTGTGGTCTTAATGGCCAAAATTCGTCTTGTCCACCTTCGTTTCGTATGTTGACCGACGTACATTGTTTCATATCTACAGCCATTTCGTCCAAATTGTCCAATGTGGATGGATAAAATGGTAATATTTTAATTTCGTCCGGACAATTCAAACCCCTGGCAGTATCTCTACAAGGAGATAAAGGCGCTCGAAAGGCTTCCTTAATCTCTCCGAACTGCTTGCTACCTCAGCACCGCTACATGGAAATTCATAATTTCATCTTCAATTTCATAACTAATGCATTCCAAGTAGCCATAAGACATGTCCCCCACCCATACCGCCCCGCCCCCATGCACACATTAAACACTAATGCACCTCTTTACATTTAAAACTTTTTCACGGTGTACATGGCAATTCGGAGGGATAGGCAGTGAAAGAAACCTTTCACTTCCGAACTCCGTTAGCCACGACTCACGAGTTCATCTGAAAGAGTTCTTAGAACTGTAATTTGTGATATTAAATGAAGAGCGTGTGCCTGGATGAAAAGCTCCGGCTCCATTAGCAGGGATCTATGGCTAAACTCCGTGTAAACATCTCATCCTCGTACTACTAGAGCGTTTAAGGCTATAAATAGGGCATGATGTGTCCCCCCAAATGAACTTCTTCTCCTCCGTGGCATATTCTCATGCAGCGGTAAGCGGCAGAAGAGAAAACTTTCTCCCGACTACTTTCTTTCCACTACTTACTTACTACTTAACCCAATTTCCCTGCTAATGACACTGTACCCGGGCGATTGAGAAGAGACTAACTCACTCTCCTCCCTCTTTCCCACACAGATACATAGCTAGGTAGCTCCTTTCTAAATACCTCTGCACAATTAGCCACTATGAATAACTAAGCCAGCTACTTAAGGGGGGCTAGCACTTGGGAAATTCCTCATTCCAGCCGAACGGCATAACATAAGTCACAAGGCTTACAGTACAAAAGAAGAATCCCTATGGATAAGAGTTGCGATTGGGCCTTAGGAGCCAATACTTCCAGTTTTT
>JABASI010003073.1:0-17518 GCA_019776505.1 Tomocerus nigrus | reverse complement strand
TCTCTGCTCCTCTCCTAAAACAAATCCATTATCAGATACTGACATGAATCCTCTCCTATATCTATGCTGCCTCCAATACAATCCTATCATCCTTCTCATTTCAGAGGAATCAAAGGCGTCATCCCAGATTACTCTCTCTAATGCTACACATCAGTACCACTGCAGATACACTTCACCGTCGACACAAACTACACATCTTTGACTCCAACTACTGAGCTGTTACAATTTTATCGACGGTGATCTATGATCTTTGACTTGAGTCTTTCAGTACTCAGAGATGTTCTTATTCATGGATGACTGTTGACATTTATGACTAGTCTTGTGAATAATAATGACCTTTCCGCTATCTCGCTCTCCTAATCATCAGCAGATTGAAACTACCTACTCATTTCCTCTTCTTTCACATTAAACAATAATTTACAAGAAAGGAGCTAGGTACCTATCGATTTATCACACCTGTGCTGTGCTGTGTCAGATAATAACTAAAAACGACACTACCTATATTCAACATTGATCCTACTTTTTTACTACTTTTATTCCTACAACTACCTACATCAACTTACGGCTCTGAGTCACGAACCATCATCATCATATCATCCATGTTTATTTATCTTATGTCAATATCAACGATCGTAATGGGATATTGCGACAAAGTCTCCAAGCCAATTTTTTATACTCCCTTCGCTATTATTGGCTATGGGCTGCGGATGACGAGATGCACTTTAATACAATAAATTATGTACTATACGAATGTCAGCCACATAAACTTGAGTTCATGTAGGAATCTTTATCTCTGATATATTCTCGCAAACGTACATTTTATCACATATCCCCTGCTATACACTTTATAGGTGAATACATTATGTGCGGGTTGCAAAAACTTATGGCCTAAATTTTAGGCCAACTTTAAAATTCCATTACTTGTTGTTTTTTCTTCTTCTTTTATACCAAGTTCAGTTATAGGTATTTCAGTTCATTCAGTTGAATTGTAATTCTAAAACAAACTTATAAATGAAAAACAACTATTATAAGTAGGTACTTACGATCCAAACAGACTTTGATATTTTTCTACTATCTGTAATGGAAATAAGTAAGAATACTTCTCTTGGTTCTCTTACCGAAATAATAAGAGAACAGACAGATGACAGGCACAATTACGCATATATTATTAATGTTTTAACATGAGTCAAAAGCTCTTGATTTGTTCGTTGAAACGAAAGGTGATGATACATTTGAGGTACAATAATAATAATAATATCAACTTCTGTATCTGTATCAATGTATGATTAACAATCCACTAGAAAAGATTTTTCACTTAACAGTACATTGCGCCTGATGGAATGTTTAAATGGAATGTTTAATTAATCTGTACAATAGTTTTTACGCCTCAATTTTTTCCCTAATTTACTATGTTTGACAAACGACTGAAATGTGCTGAAGAACTAAATTAACTTCATATTATATCAAATATCACAAGGAGATTTCCATCCATACATTTAAATTTTGATTATGCATCGTAGCAAACAAACGATTTTTATATTTAAAACAATATACTACTACTAGTATAAATTCAGGGATACCCAAAGAATAAATTTTTTAAAAGGACTACGGTAACCTAAACACATGATAATCATACATCCCAATACAGCAATAACTGACTGTTATAATTTATAATAGGTAGATGAACATAATATTTTCTGGAATGATAGAGTGAGCAGTAAATACTATGCACTTACTACATATCGTTAGGTAATTGTGCTTACAAAGATTTAAGTCAAAGTCAGAATGTGCATCCGTCGACGCTCCAAAGTAGAAAAAAGACTTATTTCATGAACTGTCATATTCACTAAATCTAATATGGACAAACAAACAGTTTCCTCAGGTGTGTTTATGCTTCATAAAAGCTTTAACTACGCACAGAAACATAAACGTTTTTTTGCTATATACACATACCTATATTTATGTCTAAAAAAATTAAAGACAATTCACTGTTCTAATATTATGTTCAGGAAAAATTTTGTCCTTCCTAATATATTGCACTCACTACAGGAATTATTTCGTCCATGAGTAAATATAATAGTTGTGAAAATGTTAGATTAGTTAAAGATCTTAAGGTAGTATCTCAATTAGTATCCTAGTATAATTTTTCGTATTCTAGATTCGATATTCAAATCGCTGGAACTCAGATCACGTCCCTTTTGACACTACGCATTAATAATGTAAATACGATTAGTGTGAACTTTGCATTTAAATGCATTAGATAGAACTCGTTCAGAATGCTTATGTGAATGATTTACAACTTTATTTATATGCAAACTGTAAAGTAGCTGATAAAATTTCATAAATACCCATAACTAACTACATATTATGGTAAAAGAGTCTATTTTTATATACCGTCGGCATTCAAATCCTATGTCCTAACATTGTATTGTTATCGCAATTAAAATCACATTGCTTTTGCGTATTGTGTGGCTGGTATCCTCAAAACTATTTACAAATAATTTATTTTTAAGTCCTTATCATCTGGCATATTAGGATTTCTGCGCGTGATTAATAAACGTTGAAAAGGTGATAAACAAATAAGAGACATAAACACAGCTGTAAATAAATGTTATCAAATTCCTGATTTTGGATTTATATTCATCAGCAATTTGTACATGCCTACTAATCTTAACTGAAGTGGTTAATAAACTCGGATACATATGTAAATAAAATGTACTTACATGTGACATGGACCATCATTAACTAAATATTGGTGTTTATATACAAACTTATCTGAATCTGAACCTCAGCACGAGTGACAAATGTTGGCAGTTAACCTTACTTACGATATTATAGTGGCTGGATGACTTGATGAGTTACCGTTACCAGTTACTACTTATTACCAAAACGGAATTGATTGATTGTTCTTTTTTACTTACGTTACGTGCATGAATAATGTTGATGGATGATCCAGTTTACAGGTAAATTGATTGCCAATTGCAACGCATTTATAAGCACAGTGGTAGTAGCAAAATTCCACACAAAACTATTCTACATATCACCAATCACTACAACTACAAAACAATACCAGGAACTACCTGGCAGTCAATGTGATTATGTGACCACGAACGCATGTGTTTCAGCCTTGTCTAAGTAGTTAAATCTTACATTTTATAACCGTTTGGATTGGACTGTAGTAACGCAGATAGGACCGAATAAGTTTATTTTGTGTGAAGTGTGCATAAATAAATTAGGTTGAAAATAGGCGCTAACAGAGACTGGAATGACTTCACGTGTCCATTTACGTAATCAACACTCTACTCCTAACTTCCGACCAAATAGTACATAGATGCTATAATATTTTTATAACTATAGATTAGATAGGGAACAACCGATATGAAGTTTGTAGTCTTTGTAGAAGAGCGTAGAAATTGAATAGGTGAGAAATCATATAAGAAGTAGAAGTAACCCATACTCTGTATGTAACTCTGTACTATGATGGTCTTACTGGGTGCCATACTACAATCAACATATCGTCGGTCATGTACCAAATTATTCATCTACATCTCGTCCTGAAGTTTAAGTTCATGAATTGTTTCAAGGATTATTATATTAAGAGGTAAGCTAAAATTTAATCTCACAAGTTCATGTTACATGTTTATCGGGCTCTATTGTATGTATATGTACCTGACTTAATTTATAAAAAGTGCGATAAATATCAACAAAAAAAAGTGCCATAATATTATATATGTTACAAAGACTTACTTTCTTTCTTAGGTCTTCAAAAAAATAATCTCAAAACAGTATTTTGTATTTTTGATGCTTTTGATATTGGGATTGGGAACATATTAATATGTAAATTGGTATTCGAAGCCTAGAAAAAAACTGGACAGAATAATGCATATATTTAGGTACTGTACCTTTTAGTATTGTTGAACAATTATATAGTAGTTATCCGTCCGTTTTTTGACATTTGGCAAAGTAATAACGTCAAAGTAGATAGACGTTTTTGATATTACAGTGCTCCAGTGTGGAACGTGTCGGATGTGTCCAGTTTCCATTGTTGTATTGTGCACATTTTGTTTAAAACGTAGATATTACACCCAGTAGAAATATCACTGTCGAAAAATCGGGCAGGAGTCGGTCAGAATCAGAAGAGGATATGGATACTATATAGGTAATAGAATTATATTATTTTTGTAGTAGTAGAAGGAATAGTGAATGAATGGGAGAAGGTTTACCTATTAGAGTTGGGATCAAATCAAATTATTCGATGAAATAGTGAAATGACAAAAAAATCGGGAATGAATACATAGATTGTTAGTGTAAAGTAGATACTTAAAAAACTAAACTTATTATAATGAAAACTTTTTGACTTATATATAATTTAATTTATGTAGCCGAATCCCGCTGCTTATTATTGTTTATGTATAATAGTATTTGATTTTTAAGTATGCGCATAAACTTGTACGAAGCGCAGCAAGCTATGATATGAATGGGGAAAACCATTTGATGTAAACAATTGGGAATGGGAGGCTACAATAAATAAAATTATTGGAGAAGAGTAGAACTGAATCAAGGCACCAGTCCATTGGCCTTGATTAGTATTAGTGCCAACTGCCAATGTTGATGTAGTTGATGCTTAGTGCTTAGTTTGTTTGATCAATTTCAACTATTTTACGCGAATGTTATAATTACAATTTTACGATTCGCATTTTCGTATGGGAAAATTTTGTTCATGTCATTTTATGTAAAATCTATGCTAAAATTCTAATAACATGCTACCCACAATTTTTTTGGTCCAACTGTCATTAGCGTTTTAGTTGATCAGGACCATGGTCAGGAATTAAAACTTTGAAGCTTTGATCCACAATCCATTTAATACAAAATAAACATGTTAGAACTAGAAATAACGAAGAAAGTGCGTCATACCTTCCAGTTTTTGACATAAATAAGAAAATTCTTTCTTTCAAACCATTTCATTGATTTTACTTTCTATTGATTATTTTTATTTTTGCCAATCATCATATATATACCATATTTAGGTATGTATGTGATTCGAAAATTGGGTCAGAACCGGCCCACCTACAAAGACCCACGAGATGGTGTGGTCTTTTTGTTACTTTTCATCAGTACCACATCAAGAAAAATCAAATAAAACGGGCTACGCAGATACCAAAATAATGCCATCCTGATTGGATCCCAACTCTAGAGTACCTATGTGTATGACACTGTATGAGTGTTGTTAAGAGTTAGTGGAAACAGCAGAGTTGAATTAGCGGAGCTACGAATAGCATCACGTCTACACAACTATACATAGTAGTTGGGAAATGAGAATATTGAGAATAGTAAAACTATCTCACATTATTATCTCCTTTCGATTCCCGTGTTGGTTGGATTGGTTTTTCTTTGCTTCTTGTACTCACCGTCAACTTTACCATACACATTCACCATAAAGTAAAAGGATGAAGCTGAATTTGTCCCTCGAACTTCGAAGACTGACTGAATGATTGTTGTAAGTCAACTCGTAAATTCGTAGTTGGTATTAGGAGCTTCACCAACCGAATTAATTTACTGTTTAGTCCTTTTAACTTGCAATCGTACCAAGAGGTAAGCTAGTAAAGGACAGGAATTGAATCTTCGAAGCCTTTTTATCCACAATCCGTTTAATAAAAAATAAACATGTTAGAACTAGAAATAGCGAAGAAAGTGCGTCATACCTTCCAGTTTTTGACATAAATAAGAAAATTTTTCCTTTCAAACCATTTCATTGATTATACTATTTATTGATTGACAAAATTAAGTTATTCAAACACTCATCATTCAGTCACTCAACAGATCAGCCCTGCAAGAGTCTTCTTGCCAGCGAGCCTTTTAAGTTCACCGAAAAAGGTGTGCTTGTCTCTCGCAATTGTTGATTTTGGTTATGTCGAGTTCGGCCGCTTCTGGAGAGAGTGATGACATGGACAAAGTCCTCACGTCGTACTTCGACAAAACTGTTAATTCTAATACAATTAAGGTATGTCCTATTTCAACATCTATTACCATTGAAATCAAAATTTAAGTTAGTCATTACAAGTTAATTTTATTTATGTACATGTTGTTTCAGCCAACAGCAACACCAACTGATAATTTAAAAATTAAAGTATTACTCTAGGGCGAGGTAATAAAATCAATATGTAGATTAAAAATGTTGCGTGACTGGGACGCTATTTGTGGGCAATCATTTTTTAACGTGTATTGCTTTTTCTTACTTGATATCCTGTCTTATTATACTTACCGTGTTATTTGTAAGCCGAATTCATTAGTTACACTTTAGAATGTAATTAGTTGGTATTGCCAATCCCTTAAAAGGCATATCCACTCCGAATTACTCACTGAATATCAATCAATTGATGTAGAATCAATGAGAATCTATTAAATTAGGCAGTGTACTCGTATGTGCACAAATAATTAGCCTTAGAGATAACTAATAAATGTTTTATAGCTTTGAGTTTTGTTGCTTGTGGAAGTAGAAAACCTGGAATGGTGTCAATATTTGTTTGTATTATTGCAAAATTTAGAAATTAACATCCAGCACCTTCAGTCTTTACCTTTACAGCGAGAGAACAACAAGTCCTTGTCATTAGTAATTCTCTTAGAATTGAATGGATTGAATTTTGCTGATTAAATGGATTGAAAATTAAGGAAATAACAATTATGTAAACAATTATATAATAGGTAAATAACAATGCTTCCTGAGGTATTTTAATGACACGGTGACCATTGTGACATCATAGACAATGGCAAGCGATGCTCAAAATTTATTTGATCTTTTGGATAGTGAACATGTAGTTGCAATTCTAATGTAAATTAACTTTATGAGTTCAAATGGAACTTTATGTCGTAACGGTAGTGAAGTAATAATTTTGAATTAATCGTTGTTAACCATTCCTTATTTTCCTACTTTAATTTGCTACACCACCAGCGTCTCAGGAAATTAAAAATTATAATAGGCTATTAAGCATTAAGCGTTTACTATTGTTAATAAGTTTATAGTGTATGTCGGTGTTGGTTTAGCATTTAATTACATTTACATACCAAATATGTACTACACTTGATGTTGTTGCGCTAAACAACTAAGTATACAATTTTTATGATTTAGATATAAGTTATTTAAGTGTTCACGGCTAGTAAGTAGCACACCGCTTGGCCGAGTTTTAATTATCTTTGAGTTTAGGTATTGATTGCCATTTTTTTCTGATTATGTAATATGCTGATACAATGCATACGAGGGTTAACAATTACACCAGCTTTTTTATTTCAAAACTAAGCATTTTAAAAATAATTCACTTATATTATATTACTTATACTCGCTTATATTACTTATATTATATTTATATTACTAACAGCAAAATAATTGCTAGTTTGTATGCTTGTGGATTACTTTAAAGGATAAGGATATTTATTTTTGTCCAAAGTTGTTTAGTCTTGTTTAGTTAGTGCATCCAGAACAAATAATATTATTACCGAATTAGCATTACCATGTTACCAATGCCATTATTTGTCTTTGTGTCAGTCGTCTTTAAAGTCAAAATCTCGTTACTTGTAATTGAATTAAGTGGCTGCTTTATTTATAGCTATTACTCATTAGTTAGTCATAGTCTAGTTCTAGTCTAGTACTTAGGTGATGATGAGATTGCTTGACTATACGAACGACAGCACAATGCTTTTGGTGCGTGCTTAGATAGATGTGAATGTGATGTAGTAGGAACGTGCTCAGAAGAGGCTTGCAACAAAAGTAGCTACTTAGTTAGTCGCATTAATAATTGATCATTTTAAACGAAATGTATTGAGCTTCCTATGGCTTACTGCAACACTTTTATTTTTCGAATAAAGTTTTTCTATAGCTCTCGGTCGGCATGATATTAGTTTTAAGTTTAACACAAAAGTATATCAAACATAGAAATGGTAATTTTAGCCAAACTTCACAGAAAGCTATGTTTTTATGGAGATAAAATTAGCAAAGTTAACGCTAAACATTGCCCTTGCGAACGACTATACTTGACCTGTTGAAAATATGCTGTCCATTATTTTTATTAAATCGCCATATTTAATCGTCTACTTTTATCGTTTTGTTTGTTTAAAAAAACTAACTTGCCTGACGTAATCGTCATTTAAGCATAATATAGGTAAAAAAAGCATGTAATTATTTGTTCATTAAATAATACCAGCTAATAAGATTATTAAATTATTCGCAATTCTTGCAGCACAATGAAATATGAAGCTTAAAATTAAATAAATGATGCTCCTTGGCGAGGCAAGTTATTTTTAGATGATAATAACGGTTTTTTATGTTCTTTATCTAAGAAGGATCTACAGTATAGCAGTTACTATATAGCCCATACCTTTGCTTCTAGAATTATGAGGACCACATGAAATCGTTAATAAGTGGTGTAAAATTTTATCGTTTTTATCATAATGAAGTTTATGTGATTAAGTGGTTAGTTTAGTATTATAGTATCCTCTTATCTGGTGTACTGAAAAGGAAGCTGTTGTTAGACCTTAGCCTGCCCTGCCAAATATAATTATTAGCAAGCTTTTAAGTGCCATTAAAAACTTTTATCATGTAAGTTAATTAATGGTTTATTGCCATGATTCAATCTTCGTACTGTGTTGAGAGATTATTCTCCATTGTGCTCGGATGTGATGTACACAGCTTTGCCCAAACACAACTGACTACAATGCGCTGACTTTTATAGTATGGCATGTATTTTCGAATTTGAAGAGTAGCCCTTATAACTTGATCTAATATTAAATGGATCACTGTTCAGTTAAAACTAAAAGTCGTGTTATGTGTCAAGGCGAAATTGTATTTCCCATTTTAGGGAACTGCTAACTGTCTGGCCGGACAGAAGTCAAAAGTGTTATGTTATCGTTTTGCTGAAAAGGAAGCAATGTCATTTGAGGATGACATTGACGTTATCCATGGGATACGTCGTTTGGTACTATTTCCGGATATGTTTTTCTGTGAGACGTTTGAAAGATAGACTATAGGAATGGAGGACTCCGACGCTGTCAGAATGACTTGAACCTGTTGTGAAGATGGCTGTTGCATGCTCCGAACGAAAGCTATTTAATTAACATTGCATGCTCTCCTGAATTTTCTTTGCATGTATAGTAGGAATGATTGACTTTCAGAAGGTACTAGTTGGCTACAATAATAAGCAATGCTGGCGATATTATGTTACTAATTTAGGCGTATTCAGAGGGAATTCGTTGATAGCTGGTAATATGATCTGCATAATTTAATAATTTATCAACTGTTATGAAGCAAAATGAAAATGTATGCTTTCATAAATCCACAGACCATGCTTTCATGTCATCACCTAGAAAGGATGATGCGGGATTCTAATCACAAAAATGTCAAAGTTCAAAGAGACATGTTCAATATTCTGCAATAATCCTCTTAGAGATATATTTAGAGGAAGGAAATGTCTGTCTATGAAACAAGTTTTTAAATGGAAAATTTGCATATTATTTTACAGGAAAAGCCAACTCCGTCGAGTGAGCTGAGCAAAGGAGATTTGCTAAAGATCCTTTCATATTTGGAAGGGGAAGTTCAGGCAAGAGATGTGGTGATAGCAACATTGAAATGTGAACGAGTGAAAAGGCTGTTGGCAGACAATAAGTACTCCCTTACTTCTGACCCATTTTCTGCTCTCAAAAGGGACAGTTTTGCAACATACGTGAACTCTTCCGATTCCAAAGTAAGTTATTAAAAAGCCTTTTTCCTCGTTGAATAATTCATGCCAAAATGTGTCAAAGTCATACGTTGGTGTGCTGCAGACTCTAATATTATTTTGTTTTGTGATTGAATGTACAGGAAGATATAGAGTTAGTGCGGCTATGGGAAACTCAAAAGCTATCACTAGAAAATCTTGTCAGAAGGCAGCGGCAGGCTATGAAACATATGAACAAAATTTTGTCAGACGCCGAAGGTATACATCAGAACATGGCCACAGAGTTAGAAGATGAAAAGGCTAAAAATGCTTCTATAAAAGGCAAGAATAAATATTTTATATCCGCTTTATGTTTTCAAACCGTAGGCATCAGTTTTGTTGACTTTCTTTACTGGGTGTGCTCCTAATTTATGAATTAGATCCGTAGGCGCTATTTTGGCTAGGCTGGGTGTACAAAAACTTTATATTATTTAATGATATAGATGGATCCAAGCTAAAGGAAGAGCTGGAGATTGAGAAGCAGTTGAGAGCAAGACTGGAGAAAGAACTGAAAGAAACACGAGATGCTCAGGAAGAAGAAAAGAATAGGCACAAAAATATCGTACTCCTGTTACTCACTGAAAGGAAGCGCATTCTCAGGCAATTTGTGGAGGAGCGGAAACGATCTGCCGACTTATCAGCTATGCTCGAAGAAGAAAAACGTCAAGCATTGTCCATGGCAGAAGGTTTAGAAGAAGAGTCGCAAAAGGTTCCTTATCCATGTTTTTTACATTCCTCTCTCATTAATACAATTCAAACTTTTTCAATTAAACTGCACGGTAGGAGTCCTGTAAATGGCAATAAAGAGAGCTTTGCATTTTTCTCCTTGTGAATACATTTACGTATTGTGGGATACTTTTGTACCCAATTGGACAAAACTTTTTTATTTGAAATTTACCTGTCATGCCAAACAATGTTTAATCGAATAAAAAAGTCTGTATATGGTATATAACAAATTTCACATTCGCTACCAACTTTGGCACTGCGTAAGTACAGCTACTATTATCAACACAAACATGACCCACATTAAATTTCTCTTTTAATACTCTAAGTAAATTTACATCAAATGTTATTGATTTTTATTCCTGGTATGATTTTTGAATTTCTTGTACGTTTTGTGAAACGTTGTCAATTATCAGCCAACATATTTTATGAAGTTTTGTTTTTGTCAAAATATAATTAAAATGTGGGACAATAAGACATTTGTTGCATTACAGATAATCCTATGTATAATTAGTACTAGTATTGTGTTTGTATTTACCTTTTGTGTGTCCCTTAAACGAGTAAAAGTTTTAAAAAGAGTAATGAAGATTTAAAAAAAGTAAACATGGATGTCAAACAATGTAATTTCATAAAGGTGATTGTAATTACTTTAAAGGCTCTAAGAATGGAATCAGAACTAGAACGTCAAGCAATGAGCTTCAGATTAGAGCGGGATCGCCTAACATCTCATCTTAGAGTAGAAGAAGAAAGAAGAGTGGAAGGAGAGAATCAGATTAAAGTTATGCGTAGTGAAGTAAGCTGGACAAAGATGTACTCAAAGATGCTTGAAATAATCAATGAATGCATAGCATAATTAATTGTCGTTTTGACAGGTCGAGTCACTTCGAAAGCAGCTAGCAGAAGCACATTCTGTAGCAATGTTTCAAGCTTCGATTGGCAACAACTCTAATAATACCATGGTAAAAAAGAGTCCCATGCAAAGCACTGTAGTCAGACCTACCGCTACTGTTACCTCTGTTCCCGTTCCTCAACCAAGTAAGATCTTCTAGACTTTCATTACATAATAAATGCAAAATATTTTTTGAAATTAAATTAAATATTGAATGTTTCGACGAAGTAATTTATTGAAAGGAAAATGCGGATTTAAATATGAAATGCTTATTTTACAGCAACAGGCATTGCAAAACCAATTTCAGCTGTTCAGCCTCCACCTGTGTCCCCTAATCCTATTGCAGCTTCTGTCTCCAACTCCGTGCTTCAGGTATTCTTCTACGGGTTTTTGTCTTTATTTTGAGATCAGTGTGGATTAGAATGTGAAACACAGTGCAAAATATTTCGCTATAGTATTTAATTTTGCATGTTATGCAATTTCGACATAGTTCTATAATGTTTAATTAGGCATTGACGAAAGTACTTTAAAATGTCGATAGTCATAAATATAATTGTGAAATAGTTAAAGTGAATTTAATATAATTTTTGAGCTTATCTAGTCTTGTCTTCACAGTCACTATCTTTGTTTAATCTTATACTTATTTACGCTATGAATATATTTACTTTACTGTATTGGACTGTCTTCTATAATCTGTTCTCCTACATTACCAAAATAATTTGACTTGGTTACAATTCATTTAGACAAAGCTTACTATCTTTCCTCCCAAAATATATATTTTAAATAAATCTTGGATTTTGCTTGTAAATACATATAAATGACTGTTAGTCGAAATTGCCCTTTTTCTAATTATTTACTAGCTTAAATAGTTTCAGATAAGGTGGGCATCATGTTTCGCGATAATGTCAATAAATATTTTCCAGTTACCAGATAAAGTAAGGTAACGGTACGGATAGTAGTTGCATTCTAATGGCTCTGTCTTATTTATTTTTGTTAACTTAAAATAAAGAAAGAACACTGCCTAAATATTTTGAATTCTTGTTCTCCTTTGTAAGATTTCCGACTTATAGAGATCATATTTTCATATTTTTGTTTAAAATTGTAATGCTTTGTATTTGCTAAGTATTGGGTTAAATGGAGACTTATAATGGAGATAGTAATGTAATATTAGATCGAAAAGCAACTGCGGTTTACTAAACTTTTATTTAACCTTTAATGAAATTGAGAAAACGTAACGTACTAACTAGTTAATGGTGAAAACAGGCCTCTTTGATCCCCAAAAATTAGATCTCTTTTTTCCCTGCTTACTTTTTCAAGATACGCTTTTTCCTATGCTATGTTAACCGATACTCTGTATTTAACGAATTTTTTATCAGTAGCGTATATTTGAAAGCATGTGTGAATGATGAATTAATTGTTTGTTGACTTGAATTGCATTTTGTGAGTTAGCATAGTTAAAAAGAGCATCAATTATGATATGTATGTAATTAAATTGGTTTTGGTGTAATAATTTGGTGGAGTGGAATGCAGTGTAACTGTTAGATGCTCTTTTGAATGTAGACTAAGCCGCCGAGCAGCAGTGAGAAGAGTGGCGGGGGGACACTTCTAGGTCCGAAAAAATATAGTTTAGGGCGGGGTGTGCCACCTCCAGTACCACCGAATAAACCGTCAGTTCCTCCGAAGAGTGGCACACTCACTGCCAAAATTCATGCAGCCAAACTAGAGCAACAAATAACCTGAAAATTCCTCACCGGTCTCACCAAAATCATAAATACAAGTACTACGACTACAACTGCAACTATTAAATATGCAATTCATATGTGAATATATTATAATTAGGTAAGTAACAACGACGTACTAGACGGTCACTTTACAATAGGCTAGGTAAATACATAGCTCTGTATGTAACAAAAGTAATTCCTCGTGTAGATACAAATACATATATAAGTGTACCTACAGTAAGAGTTTTAAAGTTTTGTAGCTTAGAGTAAAAGTGGAACTCAGCTATAAATCTGAATTATCTGTTCTACAAGTTCATCATGATTTGGATGAGGCAACCGATGATATTGTGTGCGTTAAGCTACATGGCAAAATATATAAAACTACGATAACGCGAATTAAGCATGATTACCTGTGCAAGTAATTAAAACTGAAAGAATTTACGTGCATAATAGAATTCTTTAGAAATGACGAGTTACAAATAAACAGCTGTAGTAATAGTATAAAAATTAGGTTAGTGTAACTTTTTAGTTGGTAAATATTGTCTGTAGGCGCGACACACCATTGCGTGTGTAGAGAAACATAAAATACAAATGCTACTAGCCCGAATCAGTGTCACTGAAGCGATTACTATAAATATACAAAAAATACAGGCTAACAATTGAAATCTGTTGTACCAGAAACCAAACCATGCAAGGTAGGACAATGCAAAGCAATATTATCATTCGTGTTATTCACTCTCCTTTGTCAATGACTTCGTTTGTAAAATGTCAGAGAAGGAATTAGTCGAAAAATGGTTAAAGATAAATATAATGAATTTAAGCGAATATGTTGACATGATCATGATGGATCATAAAATTCTAGTGCATTGTACAATGAGGGTTTCACCAAGCCCAGTTATAATTATTAGTACATGTAAGAATATTACAAAGTTGTATTTCGTATTTTAGCAATGGAACAGTAGTAATTTAATTTTTGTAATTTGCTAAAATAATTGGCAAATATTAAGTGATCTAAATAGTATACAGTATGTTACACCATCATCGAGCACACTAAGGTATTCTTAATTTTATTTGTTTTTCACATTATATGACTAATTAAAATATTACACTTGATTTTCGGTATGTTAAAACCGCAAAGTGATATCATCTAGTGAAATGCTTAATAGTTCCAGTAGTATTATTTATTTCTTTCGACAGAAAATGACTTTTATTTACATGTTTTTCAAATGCATGGATTAAAATCATTGTTAGTGTTTTTTTCTTATCTGATTGTTAGCTTAATCTTCCCTGTATTGAATATTATAATATCGTTATCCCAACTGGGTAATTTATTAGTTTTTAACATTTCAATGGTATAAAGACTTTACGCTGTAATTATCTTTGAACATGTAATGTATAAATGGTACTACTTATATCGGTAAGAATTAGATTTTCTGATTCGCGATAGATATACAGTAAGGGTTTCCAAAATACTCCTAAAAGTACGTAATTTACAAACATTTAACTGCATTTAACGAAATCTTAGTTCCATTTTTTTGCTAAATAGGTACCTATCAATATTTACATATTATTATTATTCGTTTGGTACACTTTTATTTCTTCAACAAAAATTATTCGCCGATGCTTTAACATAATTTATAAGTAGTTTTAGTCTTTAAATTCAAAAGAACCATTTATTTAATTTGCCACTTTTAATGAATTTAACAACCGCTTAATGACATTTTAACATAAGAAATAGATTCAAAACTGTAGAATTGAAAAGCATTTTTCATCACGACACATCATATTAGTAGACAAATAGCATTTAAGTGAGTTCACGTTTCTATTATATAGAAACTCCTTGTGTATTTTGTAAGATTCTACAATTGGCATATTCTACCTGGTATTTAAAAGTAAGCAAAAGTGTACCAGACAATAGAGAAGTAAGTAATTGCATTTAATTGCGGATATATTTTATTTACTTAGTAAAGGGACAATTTAGAGATAATTTAGAAAAGTGTTCATTTTCGTGTAAAAGGAAATTTCTCTACAGTTTCTTCAGTAATAATATTGCCGTAAAATTCGGAATGAGGCCACTACAGTGAATGGTTTATTGAAGTTACGGTGACGGCGTGACCAACAACAAATAGTTATCTAGCCAGTTACTGCCATTGGAAGTTGTTTTTGAGAATAACCTAATAAAAGGCCTAAAAGTATGCAACATAAGCGTACTGTTCAACAGTATTTTTCAAGAAATTGTACTAGTAATGATGAGCATAATAGATGAGACGGAATAATAAAGTGGTTGTTCAAAGGAATGATTGGTCAATCACAATGTTTGCAGGATATAATTGTAATTAGGTTGGCTCAATGGATATGTGACCACATATTGACTGTTGGAGAAATTAATTTCGGTGACCTTGTTTCGAATTTACTGGTAAATGAAAAATGAAAAAATATAAGTAAGCATAACATATTATGTAAGTACACATGGCAATTTTAGAGTAGACATAATGTGACATATACGTAAGACTTGCGACCTGTAGACAGTGAGTCTCTTAAAAACTATGCAACCAATGAGCAACATCAACTTCCGTAAAGTAACTACCAATTTAGTATAGTCGCGTGTCGCGTTTATATTAGTTACTCCACTGTGAAACCATACAGTAAAGAATCTATAAAGATACTACTAATAATTACTCGTACATGATAATTGTAAGGTTACAAAATTAAGTTAAATAGACATTACCTGTAGATGCAATTAAAATGTAACATTAAGTATAACCCAATAAATGCGATCTGTGTGCATGTTGTCTGTCTGGTCTATTATGTCAGATATAAGTATACTAGTGGTATGATATTGTATATGTAAGTACTTGGAAGAAGAGACTTTATGAAAAACGGTTAACGTTCGTTTACCATTAAAATGCTGTTTCCAGTTCATGAAAGCGTTCATAAGCGACCTACGTAATCCACGTACTAACTACTTACATTAGAAATTAGAGTATACCATACCATAGGAAAGTTAGTGAAACGGAATCAAATACTTTGGATAAATGCTGAAATGAAGTCTGCTTCCCAGACATTCAATCAGATATCAAAAGATTTAGTTTTATCATGTCGGAATATGTAGCTTAGATAAAGTGACTAAAGATGAGTACCATGTAAAATCTATGAATTATGAATGGAAAAATGAGAATCAAGTCAGTACAGTAATGCCTTCTGTCTATAGTGCGATTATTCACATTTGTGTTGCCTAGTATAATTAAATGATATGAAAATGTATGTATTACATTTACCTATGTAAATTGTTCAAGTGTGCAAGGTTCACTGCAGTTGCGGTAGGAGACGTCCATAAAGAATGTAAATAAATACGAATGTGAGGTAGAACTGCTCTTTTTATTTCAATGGAACACGGGGTTCCTTTCGGAGATCACACCATATTTTGTATAACAATAGAAAGGTCGCAATGCCCTTTTTTATTTTACAAATTAAGACGAAATATGTTCACTAATTATTTTTACCATCACTCACTTAGTGGGCGTCTCCTTCTCCAACACAATTTCAATTATAGTCTTATCTGTTTTCTAATTTATAGCTGTTATAATTATAAACAACTCAATCTCTATCGCTGTTTAACTGAATTTGTTTCTGAGATACTATAAATATAAGATGTCCTCGTCGGTCGTCGTTCTAAATATTATTTGTAGATACATAACAGCAGCAAGCAACTTAAGCATAATATGAGTACTGTGTTCTATACTGAGTACCAATTTGTATTTAATCATCACTTCCAAAATATATAATTTGTCGTGAATAAAATTCAACAGACTAGTATTATTATTATTGAACTACGCTTCTGACTGTAATTAACATTAAGTGCATCAAATTTATTTAAGCAGTACCTATGAAATAGTACGCACGTGGAAATAATCCGTCAAGTAATTTCCTTTGATACCAACAGAAATGGTGGACACTTGATATTAAAAAACTACTACAGGTTGTAGCCGACGCAGAGGTTATTATTAGTACTTATGTTGTTTTAGTAATTTCACCTAGGTAATTTCATACCGTACGACAAAATAATTCATTTCATTTCAACCGGATTTAGATTACATTGTCTATTGTATTTAGGGACGTTTTCGGGACCCGACACCCGAATCCTCGGCACCCGAAACCCGAATCCTCGGCACCCGAAACCCGAATCCTCGGAACCCGAATCCTCGGAACCCGAATCCTCGCGACCCGAAACCCGAATACTCGCGACCCGAATTTCTTTCCACCCGAATACTCGGGACCCGAATAACCAGAATACTCGGGACCCGAAACCCGACTTTCTAAAAACGTATGTTCAGATGCGTCTGGTACCAAAACGGGTCACTACCTACGCACAGTCCCCTACACAAATGCGAGTATTTATTTATTTTATTTTAAATAATTGACGATTTCCTCCGTAGAGGGAA
>JABASI010003072.1:0-17520 GCA_019776505.1 Tomocerus nigrus | reverse complement strand
AAAGAGAAAGTACTACTACGATTACCTATAACCCATATATAAGATATATATTATATATAAATGTATATATATATAAATATATATTTGGAGTGGTGGCCGAAGAAGAAGAAGAAGAAGTTGTGTGTGCATTAGAGGAAGCACGAAGCACAGTAACCCCGAGAGAAGAGGTCTACTAGTGAAGAAGAGCTGGACAGGAGAGGAGAGCGAAGAAGTAGGGCCGCCGACTACCTCAGGGTAAGCCAGAGAAAATCAGGAGGAAAGTCAGAATTGCATAGTACAAACATTTCTTGCTCCTCGAGATGTTCTTCTTCCTAGCTCGCCTGGTGTGAATGTGAAGTGGGAATGTGAATTGGATGTGCTTTTAGGAATTTTTTCTAAATCTTCTAGTCAAGTAGGAAGGAACTAGTGCGAGAAGGATCTACTTGGAGCCCAAATGTATTTACGTAGCCTTTAACTATGCATTTTGTAGAGAGCGGCAAGGGAAAAAGCATAGAGAACAATGCTACTGCAACAGAGCTATGAGTTAAATTCGAGTGGAGAGGGAGGGAGGAAAAGTCTCGTATTAGAGAGCCCGGCATCCCGCTAGTTGCATTCGGAAGATAGCAATCCTTCCGGACTATCTATACCTCTTTGCTATTAAATACTTTCTTTATTACTGATACACTACAGTTTTAGGGAGGGAAAAGCTAAAAAAAGATCATGGATATATAAGTCACAGAGTTTTATAATATTCTATGGCTCCGTTATACATACACCCATCCAAGTTACTACCTACCTAGTTTCCTACATGTACAAGTCTAACAAAGCCCGCTCAAATAGAGACGACGGAAAAAAAGAGAACACAAAAAACCTTCTTCAGCTGATACCTACACAACAAAACGGCACGATGCACTTTGTTATGACTATTACGCT
Source organism: Tomocerus nigrus (assembly GCA_019776505.1). Taxonomy (NCBI): domain Eukaryota; kingdom Metazoa; phylum Arthropoda; class Collembola; order Entomobryomorpha; family Tomoceridae; genus Tomocerus; species Tomocerus nigrus. Next base: position 16,608 of record JABASI010003072.1, on the reverse strand, counting down.
TGTTGAAGAAACGATTAGGCTTTTTTCTATACATATTGAATGAACAACAAGACTCAGACTACATCCACACGCTCAACTTCCCTACTTTTTCCCTCTCTTTCTCTAACAACTGTCTAAGGCTTTAAATTGGATTTGGCCAACCCATGTAGCATTTTAAATGGAAATTAGATAAATAGGTCGTTTGCACTGCTCTTCCAAATGTTACCATTACAAAGCCTCCTGCTATGCACTCACACTCAGCCTCACCAGCACACCACACACATATCTGTATGCTCACAATTTCAAGGTTCAATTCCAACGTGATGCACAATCAATATTAAATCATAACGTGACTTTGACTCTTCATTCTCTCTTTCTTTCTCTCTCTCTCTCTCCTTCTTTCCATACATTTTTTAATAGTTCACTCCAAATTCACTATTAATTCCCAAACGTTCCACTCAGAAACACAATTTTGAATGCACCGCTTAATGCATAATTCAAAGAGAGACTAAATCCAGACCCTACACTAAAACTTTACCAAAACTCTCAGTCTCAACTTGCATGTCTCAAGTTAAACCTATGATAAATTGTGGAATTCTACAAAAGAATGAAAAAGTAACAGATGTGTGCCGTTTTGAAAATTATTTTTAGCAGATTCCATTCTGTGATTTGGTAAGAGTACGGCGTTTTCAACATGTCTTGCCTAGTTGCCTATCCTCAAGATATATCGGCAATTGATTGAGAAATTCCCAAAGGTATTGCAAAATTAATGCATCTAGCCTTTGTCGACATGTTTTTGTAAAAAAAGAAAATTATAGAGGGTTTTAGTGAATGGGAGCTTTGAAATTATCTAATGTCTAACCTAGTTTCCGCAAATAAATATTACATTTATAGCTACCGGATAAAAATAATAACATATACCAAAGCATGCTATTATGACGTACATTTACAAAGTATAGTAGTATGTAATTGTAAATGGATGTATGTATTTTATTATAGGATTTAAACGTATAATAGATAGGTGTGTTATATAGGAAAAGAGTTTTAAGGATGCAATTCAGCCTTGTGCTAAAATCTTAGGATTTTAAAGAGAAAAGTCACATTTTGTGAAATTAATGTGTACATAGGATTTTATGTGTGTTGAAATCGGGTTTGAAAGAAAGAGATCTAATCTGCGGCAAAGAAATTTGACCTTGATATGCATAAATATTGTACTAGGCTGGTAGAAAGATGACAGGAGTGACCTTGCATTTCATGTAGGATTGTGTTAGTTAGCATGTAGTTAGTGTGCATGTAGCAAGAGAAGGGATAATATACGAGAGACAGATACTTCCTTTTCCTTTAGTAGCACTTAGCCACTTTGTAGGGAGGGAATGATATGAAACGTAAAAAAATTTCTGGTTCTAATAAAAAGGAGAGAAGGGTTGTTTGAAGCACTTTCCCATGCACCACTTATTGTTCGTTAGTGTCTGGAAAATAAGGTTCTTGAGAGTTAACTTTAGAGTTTGGACAGTAATATGCACCGCCCATATTGCCAACTTTGCTAAATGTCTTCTAGTGAGAAATAAATGCAACGGAGCTGTGTTTTTTGCAAGTTTTTGACGTGATGGCCGATGTGATTGCGAAAATTTATGCTCGTACTTACATATAGTGAATTTGTTCCTGCAGTTAATAACGTTAAACCCGTTCTGCACCGACAATTTAACCTACATGGCACTAGTACGACGTACGAGTCGGACATACATAATATATAATATTTACGTTTTTTATGTTGAGCTGATGAAAGACAATTTCCTTCGGTTCCCAACTTATTCCCCCTCCTTCTATAGCAGACGCCACTTTTGGTCGACTTAGTTGCCCAAATATGGAGCGTCGTACTTAGTTAGTGCTCAAAAAGTGTGTAATTTAATCTTGGCAGCATCAAACAGCACCATATTATTTATTATTTTTATCTGCTCCTACATAAGAAGCTCATCTCCATGCATCATCCATATTTTATATTTTAGAAAACACCCTCGCCACTTACAGCATTCCCAGTATTATTATTATACATGAACATTCGTTGCGCTTTTTAGTTTCAGCTTTTACTCACACACAAACCGGGCTACTACTCTTCTCCTATCTCATACTCGTAAACTGCAAAATTAACTACACACGTTTCTCAAACATACTTTCTATTCTGTACACTTTTTTTCTTTTTGATCAAAAATATCTTTCTCGTCAAAAATAAACAATTTCAATAGAAAAAACCCATTAGTTTCCAATTTTTATGCTACGCCTTCTATCATTTCAAAGAAATATTTAAAATGAGAAAATTACGACATTTACAATTCCCAGATATGAGCACATCATAAAGATTAGGAAGATGCTACACAACTGTATGAATCTTATGAAAGGAACTATTTTTCTAAACATCATGATATGAGGAATTCAATGAACACGCCATAAGAGTCAACCATAATAGTAAAATTCTCAAAACTTTTTCATTTCCATTCCATGTATGCTACAATAATTTACAACTAGCAACTCCGTAGCGGAAGAATGAATAATGTTTCACTTTCTCATCATCATATCCGCAGATATAATGTATAGAGTTTTAGGTGTGCATACTTTTGTAACACTTGAGATATTATAGCGGCATGAAGGCCACAGTGAAAATTTTTACGTCGATAAAATTAGTTACGGTTGGAGGATAAAATTTTATCCAACTTATTTTCTTTAGAAGAACATTGTAATTTCCCTTTACTAAAAACTTCGTTTATTACATGAAAAAAGTTTAAAAGCATTTTTAACCTTGACCCACATTCTTCGATTCGCTAAACAAATGATTTCATTCATTATTACATGAGTAATAAAATCAATTCTTAACCCATTACGTTTTACCCTCTACTGCTACAAAGGTCAGAACTAAAATTCTTTAGCATACTATTGTAACTTGCATCTTAGAAATACTTTTCGGTCTATTTTCTCCAATCTTGGCAATATAATGGCATTATTGTAAAAGTTGTTTGAACTTGTAATTGTTTAGTTGTCTCCAACTTTCGATGCAAAACTTGAACTGCATGGTAGTATGTATAATATATCGATAGCTGACAAAAAGACAGCACCTATTCAAGTGCAATAGTTCAGACATATTCAGAGGTAGAGGAAACTTTTTTTGATGCCAGCAAACTAGTGGGACATTAATGATTAGAATTAGGTACTGGCTACAATTTTTTAATACATATAATTTCAGTTTCATATCTAAACTTTCAACGAAGTAGGAAATGGGAGAGTGTGATTAATTTTTAATGTGCATTGCATGTAGACGTAAATAGACGGAAACTGTAAAATGTGGGCAGGTGCTAATTCGTAAATTGCTAAAATAATGTTGGAAAACAAATGAGTGGCGTTAGCGTTTTAGAACATAAAACAGAAAACACACAGGGAATATTTTTGCTTAGCTATACATATTATTATTATTATGTGTTTATATTTGGGAAGAAGGGAATTGTGCGCATATTGCGAGCTTATCTCTCATTATATCTGTCTGTATGGTTGTGGTGTGTCTGTATTGAAGTTTAACTGAGTTGCGGCTAAGTCACTGCTATAGTTGTATATACTTAATATATGTGCATACATGTATATGAATATAGAGAGGGAGAGAAAGGGAGGCAGTGGATATAGGCGTTGAGAAGTATAGTAGAGCCGGTTAATAGAGGAGAGTGAGCTGACTGAGTAAATTGAAGTAAAGTAGAACTCATGTCCTAGTGAATAAAGTAAGAAATCGTATGCTTTCAAATTAATGAACACAAGGCAGAGAAGCAATAAGCTATTGTATAAGAAAGCTCCTCGGGAAATTCTGAAAATCATAAAATATGCATGTTTCATGTCTCAATGGTATATAGTATTCAGTTGTTGTGAAAACCACAAGTGGGAATAGTGAGGATATTAGCGGAACATATGAACAGAGGCATAACATCTAATATAAGTAAGTAAGTAAGTAATATTCCTCTCTCCCTGCTGTCCCTCCTCTCAACTGCTACACGGCCAAATACTTTCTTTAATAACAACCGTGCTATTGCTCGTCCTTGTCCAAAAGTGCACGGCATCATGTAGCTCACACAAACACACACACATATTATACACAAAACAAGAACAGAGAGAGAGAGAACCAGGGCATAGTAATATGCAGGGAGTAGGAGCAGCAGGCAGGCAGGCAGGCAGGATGAGTTTAAATAGCGAAACAGGCAGGCAGGCAGGCGAAAAGTGCTCTCAGATATATTTATTGTGTCTGCTCTAGCTAAGTCTTATTGGGAAAAGCATATGGATTTAATGTAAGTACCTGCAACTTTATTTCTATTCTATGTCTTGCTTCCCATTTCCAAATTTTCAAGCGGAGTGCGTACCTTCAATGTATTTGCATGCATTAGCTAATGCTATTCCTGAATTACGGGGAAAGCTCAAATGCCTTTCTTTAGCTCCACACACAGACACAGAAGGAACGAAGGAGAGAGAGAGAGAGACGATGAACATGCACAGCACACAAGATAGCTAAGGAATTCCTATTTTCTTACTCTCTCAACTACTTAAATGCAAGTGTAGTTCATGAACAGAGTCTCTTATACACTCGGAAACAAACTATGCCTTTCCCAGTAGAATTTATTCCGCTATAATATCTACGTAGCTTCCTATCTATTATTATTATGTAAGGAGCAATACCGTAACATTCCCTTTAAAACCCTTCACCGAATAATATCTTTAATGTATTTCTACTTTCTCTAGCCAGGTGAAAGTTTTTTTAGGTTCCTATTTAATATATACGGTAGATAATTTAAAAACAAATTGTTTGAATGTATATAGCTAGTAGATGTAGTTGTGTATGTAGAGCGCATTTATGACGATAGAAAGTCAGCTGGCCATTGCATCGCTATGATTACAAATGAAACATGAATAAAGAATAGTACCTGCTCTGACCTGATGGCTCTTCCACTTTGCACTTTCTACAATATTGATGCGAAATTATAATAAAGCTGTCTTATTTTAGGCTACGTGCATGCGGGGCTCGGGCGTCTTGTATGCCTACAGCCACATCCACTTTGCCTTCCTTTGTATCCCTAAAACTTGTGTGTTGCTATTTGTGGTTGTATTCAAAGGAAATATTATTAGATGCTAATACCTAAGGCTTACAACTCACCACGAACCTCTAACCAATTCTCACCACATTTATAAATAACTCAATAATGTCACTATATACACGGGACACAATGCCCGCCTTGTAGTAGTACTCCGCATTTTGAATAAACAGACACTCTGCCTCCATTTATAAGTAATTCAATAGAATGCACGAGTAATTGTCTATTATAAACTATTTATTATAAGTAGTAAATTCTAATGCAGTCCCCTATCTCCTCCAAAAGATCTGCCTTAGAGCTCACAAAGACAAATAGGAAAGGAGATATCTTTAGCGTGATGAAATTTAATACGACGGATGTACGATAACGTTCTATATATATCTGCACCATAATGTACCTACATAATAAGTACAGAGCCAATAAAGGAAACTGAGTGGATAGCATTGAAACGGAACAACGCGAGTTTTTGGATAAAGATAGCATTGATAAATTCCAGAATTGAGCACGTGGATACATTTATAATCACCGAAGGCAATGTTTCTCTGTAGTCCAAGGCTAGAAAATGAAAAGAAGGTAAGCAAAGGTAGATCTCTTGGAATTGATAATGATAATAAGTAGGAAAAGGGACATCGATGAAATGGAGAGACGTTATGAAAAGCCAGATATTTATTATTATCAACATTAGGATGACAAATGGAAAATGATGCGGAGTTAGGGAAAGGGGAAGAATATGTGGACGGAATGAGAGGACTGGCAACAAATTCGAAAAGGACACAAACGAAAGACGTCTCCCTCTCTCTCTATCTTTTTTATAAGAGTAAAAATATGAAAATAGCAACGGCTGAGATGTATTTAGTGAGCATAGGCAGTTTTGCCAACATCAAAAAGATAAGTAAAGCAGGCAGGAGAAAGTAGGGACACATTTCGCATGTAGCTATAGTATACAGCCAGCAACTATCAACTACCAAAACTACCTACTGACTTTATTTCGGAGGAGGATGCATGGACTGAAGGAGAAGTGAGGAAAAGAAAGATACCTACTGAGGATGAAAGCTCCCGCAAGCCAATTTCAGCTAGGAAACTTACTGCCACAGCTTTTATGATGGTATTTATTGGTGGTTGAGTGGAGACAGAAAATGTGGCACAGCAAAGCACATAGAGAAGAACGTCATCATATAGAAGAGGCAGCAGCAGCAGCCACACAGATGCGTATCCCCTCTCTCTCTCTCTCTACTTATACATATATGCACTATAGATCTATTATCATAATATATGAATGTATTATTTTATTGTAACAGTGTTAGCACTTGGTTGCTCAAGCTCAAACCTGAGACTGGCAAAGACTGATGATCAAACATACTGCATATTTATGTACACGTGTGTGTGTGTGTGTGTGTGTGTGTGTGTGTGTGTGTGTGTGTGTGTGTGTGTGTGTATGTGTATGTGTGTGTGTGTGTGGAGGATGATCATGACAGAGCGGATCAATAAATATCTCCCGTCACATACTTTATTTCAAAAATAGAAAGAAATTACGCAGAGTAAAAATGCAGATGGCTGTTATTAACAATGGATAGATAGGAAGGAGTTGTATTATGGAAGAGCTACTTAGGAAATGCATGCAAATGTAGTGTGCATAAGTACACATCGTCCTCTACGTCTCCCTACTTCTATTTATCTACAACATCCTAATGCCCGGCATTATATAAATTACCACCATATGCATAAGTTAAACTTAACTGACTTCCTACTATCGACTATAGCATACTACACACAAGTCGCTCTCTCTCTCTCTCTCTCTTTAAGTAAACACTCTTTGACTGTGTAGTCAACTGAGTTACTACATTTCCAGTGTCTGAACAATACGTGGATGTGTATGTGTGTGTGTATGTGCTCGAGACGATAAATATAAACGTAGCAGACGCATTCCGACGACGACGTTTCGCATAAATACAGTCAAAGTCAAGTCAGGTCCTAATGCGAAGATTCCAACAATATCTGTAGAGGAAATAGCAAGAGCTTTATAAAGAAAGTACTGATGGGAGAAAGTCAGAAGAGAAAGGATATGCAATCCTCGGCTGGAGAAAGGCAAGAAGAAGGAGCACATAAACTAAGCTGGCAATATGCACGGAAGACTATCTCTCTACTCTTAGACACACACTCACTCTCCTCTGTTTGCACTCCAAACACAATTCTCACACTAGCTACTCTAATTCCAGACTATGGCATACATTTATTCTCCCTGTTCACACTACCTGTGTTTACACTTCCTATACAGATCTACTCAAACATTAATGCAGTCCCTCCCTACTATATACAACTCTAAAGGTAGCTACACATGTTTATAAATGGCATTTACACACCTAACACCTTCTTTCAAATAAAAAATAATAATAAATTCCTAGAGAAAGTGCTATAGGCACATTTATTAATAAATAACCACTTTCTTTTATGTTATATCTCCCATGTTCTAATCTCTTATAATATAGTTCTCCTATAAATCCAGCTTTAAAAATAATTTTTACAGAAAACTATACACCTGTAATACTCTGTCCACTTGATATTGTGTCTATTTATTATGTAATTGTCTGTAGGATTATTACAAGGGAGCTAAGCAATAGTAATGGTTTAAAGGTAGTTGGCGTATCACCTGTAATACACTGTCCACTTGATATTGTGTCTATTTATTATGTAATTGTCTGTAGGATTATTACAAGGGAGCTAAGCAATAGTAATGGTTTAAAGGTAGTTGGCGTATTGCGACTGAAGCTTAAGCACGCTCAATAATGGTAAACAAAAAGGAGTGGTGTATACTAGAGAGGACTAAGGACGCGAGCGAGTTGCTAACTTATTGTGTTCTGTGTTAAGCTAATAATTGTAAACTGTTGTTAAAGTTTGTGGCTAAACTAGGCTTAGGCATAGCTCCTTTGACAATATGGCACTGAGTTTGCATTTCTATTTACATGTGCACGAGTGAAGAAGGAAGATGCTCCTCTTGAATCATGTACTTATTTGCATGGCTTAGCAATCTTCATTGAACACAATGCGATTCCCGTGCTTTCTGAGAGGAAAAGAGAGCGGAGAGTCGAGGGAGGAAGACGTGCATTTTATTCATGCAAGCATGTCATCAACTAAATAGCAAATCTCTATGCATATTTTAGTAAAACCTTCAAACCGTAAATACTTTTCGCACAAAGTAGAAATTGAAAATCCTTTATTTAGCATTTAAATTGTAGGAAATCAAAAATGGCGTCAACAAAGACATTTTTTATAATAATAGTATTAATAATGCTATAGTGAATTTATATCGTTTCGTGTCAAAAAAGATGAATTCATAATTTAAGCATGTCCAAATGGTCGTATGGTGAAAAAAGCTGTCGTTTTATAGTTAAGCCCATGTAATGCAGTCAGTTATTGCAAGTTTATTTCAGGTTGGGTTATTTTAGACATGTAGTTTCTCAAATGGTTCCATGTGTATCTGTTTGTTGTATGTAGAGAGAGAGAGAGAGAGCTAATTCATATATAGGGAGTTAGTTATACCTAAGGAGTAGTAAGAAGTAGGCATGTTTTGTGTATGCAGATGATAGTAGATGTGTATTATGTTGTGTAAGAGGCTTTCCGCAGTACACTATGAGATCAGCGGAGGTTTAAGCATCTTAGCCACTCTCACATTCCAGCACTACATTCACATTCTATGTACTGGCTGCATAATGCCAGAATTTATATCACAAAGCCCTTCATTCATATTCATTATGTAATAAATCAAGGTAACATGTTAAAAGGAAAAATATTCATCATCGTCATCACTCATCTAGTTCCTTTAATATTTAATGAAACTAGTCTGTTCCTCCGTTCGTAATACACACAAGGGAACAAGGATGCGAGCACGTAGTCGACTTCTCCTATTATTCTCTCCCAGCCCAGCCCAACATATCCCTCCACACACTATCCCAAACGAAACTATAAAAGGCACTTGTTATAATAATATATACACAGACTAAATGCTAGATACGACCATGTACAAAACACGCTAATCATTAGCATTACATTTCGTATTCTTGTCTTGCCAACTCAACATTTATGTACTGCTAACCTAAATTTTATTTTATGCTACACAATATTCTATCTCATATGCTCCACATATTATTTTCTCTACAATCCAAACCATTTCATTTTACTATTCATACGAACATGCAATCTTTTACATTACTATCTAAAGTACCATAAACACATAAAATAATTCCCTGTATTTTTTACTAGCTAAAAAATCTATAACCAAAACACCATTAATTATTTTTTGTTATCATTAAAATAAATAATTATTTTAATATACAGATACAATTATTCAGTTCATCGAATATTTTCTTATTTAAATATAAATGTGGATATATAATTATATACAACAATAACTGTCCCAAGTCGACCAAGACATCTGACATTTAAATGTGCCAAATTTTGGAGGTCACCCCATCAGGGAAAGTGAAGCGTGAGTTTTGGGTATGGTGGATTGTAATATTAAGTATAGGAGGAATTTGATATATGATAACAATTATAAGATATCTATATAGCTACTTATACTTACTACATAAAAAGATTGTTAGTGTTAGTGACGCAGTTCATTCACATTAGGCTAAAAATTATGACCTTTCTGTATAAAGAAGGAATGTGTCAAGATTGTTTAGTCTTGCCATCTGTCCGTTTAATTAGCAACATTAATTATTTCTCGGGTGTAGGTCGTCGGGGGAAAGTTTTTGCGGAGGATATCATTCAGAAGGAGGTAGAGATGACAACTTGGAAGCTTCAACGCAATTCCCTCTGCTCTGCTTTTGATAAGACTCCTCTCTCTCTCTCTCTGTGTGTGTGTAAAGGTGAAAGCATAAACTATAAAAGGTTCTTGCACACGGACTAGGCTAATAGAAGTAGTCATCGTGAGTGAAACGTATTTCGTCTTCCTTTCTCTCTCTCTCTCTCTCTCTCGGCCACACACTTTTAGTGAGAAGTGAGAGAAAGGCTTGTAAATCGAAAGTTAGCATCGATTAGCTGTCAAATTTTGTTTGAGCCTCCCTCCCGAGTAACCATGCACCAACTGAGTACGTTCATGGATGGTACTGTTTGGAACTTTATTGGTCTGAGACGAAACAGTACCCAATTAGAACGTACATCAGGCGTTCGCAAACTGAACAAATATCCAAAACTGAAGCGACCTTTTCTAGGACGTACCACGACCGTACTCTAACGTTGACCTTTGGTTGATCAATTGATCGACGTTGTATGAACGTACTTAATACGTACGTTAAAATATTATTCGCTTTCGTTCGATTGAAGAATTCATGTACAATTTATCCTTGGCGTTTAGTACCCCCGCGCTATTTGACTTTCCATTTCAGTTTCCCTCCCGTCATGCTATCAATACGGTATCGTAAATTGTATTTTAAATTAAATCGTAATATCAAAAAAAGGTTTAGAAATTCGTTAGCAATCAATCAAAGAACTGCGTTCCCAGTTTATTCAAAAGAAATTTCGTCATCTGGCATCTCCCAACAGACAAGCATCCAAGATTTTACACAACCGCAAACAATAATCGAGAACAACTTTGTATCTGATAGTGACATCATTGCCCAAAGTCAGGTAAATAATAACCAAACTAACTGTGAAAAAGAAACATTTAAATTGAAAATTGCGGATTGAGTGCGTAAATATAAAATTAATCATAATGCTACAACCGAACTCCTTAAACTTCTGAAAACTCACAGTTGTCATCAACACCTTCCTTTTGACGTACGATTCTTATTGGCGACACCAAGAAAAATACCTATCACGTCGTTGTCCCCAGGTCAGTATATACATTTTGCACTGAAAGACTGCTCAGAAGAGTGCTCAGATTCGTAATCGAAGGTGAAAAAATGACAGTGATTGGGAATCGGTTAATAAATCCGGGACCCCTTTATTTAGTTCCCAATGACTCCAGAATGCTCGGGATAAATAGATTTAAGGGTTTGAGTTCTCGCTTGAGTACTGTTCCAATTGTTGGAAAATGTATAGTTTTTCCAGATAACAAGGATTTTATTTCTTTCCCTTTAGTGCACACAACATAAAAATGCCATATTATATTGTCGAATTTGTTACCGAAGACAGGAACATTGCCATCATTCACTCATCATGGATAATAAACGGCGACAACAAATGTTATTGGCCTCCATACTGGAAAAATGCCGCAAAACTATCTAAGTCTTTACGAAACGAGGAAGAACCAAATAATGAGACATGGAGCATACACGAAATATCAGTCATAAAATCGTGCTGTAAGTGTATATTTCTGTAAAGTATGTATCAGTTTAAATAAATAGTATCATCACATATCTACTAAGCTTTAAAATGAATAACATGCTTTTTTCAGTGACATACAATTACGCCAGGATCAAGCTCAATAAAGCTACAGAAACCGACAAATTAACCAGCGATTCGGAAACGGGACGAGGAAAGCGAACAAAATATCGTTTATCAGATTCAGACATGGATTTTTCGGATAACGATGACGAGCCTTTGACAACATCAAAGCAGAAAAACTTTAAACTGCCTCCAATTTATAAAGTATGCTTTTAGTCCTCATACCATGTATGTGTAAAAGTAGTTATAGTTTGAAAGTAGTTATAAAAATGTAACATGTTTTACCCTTTATATTATTAATATTAATAATATTATCAATATTGCTGTTTCAATATTTCAGGCAACCAGTTCTCAAATACTTCTAAAAATTTCTTCTAAAAATTTCTAAAAAACGTTAGTTGCAGTTGTTAATTTCTGTACTTCCATAATACCTATAAAACAAATAATTAAAATAATAATAATAAATATTTGATCCATGGTATCTTTTGTATTACAGCTGTCGGCAGTACAGCCAATACCGAAGATTATTCAAATGGTTATTGAAATATACATTTCTAGTTTAAAATAACTGTATTTTGTAAAAGACTGATAAAATGCTAACGTTAATCTTAACTCTCTCAACGCCTCTTAATTAATTTTCTATGAATAGTTACTACTGTATACCTAGTATAATTAATAAACAAAATCAAATTGTTCTAAATCTGTTTTATAAAAGCAAAATCAAATGCGGAAAGAAAGTGTTATAAAGCTTTTTGGCATAGTAATGTTTGCACTGTTAAATATTTTAAAGTTAGTTTACCGCAAACTAAAATAGTATTTAGCTCTATTCTAGTTACCACATTTTGAAAGTTTCTATTTGTAAGAAAAGTATTTTTTGTTCGATTTTTGTGAATTTAAATGTAGCACTTTTACCAAAAAGACTGTTCAGTATTATCTTACAGCTACTTTTATTCAAATTAATTTAATATATCATCAATATTAATGATTAATGCACATTTATTATGTAATAATTTTAAATGAATGCCTATATGTGACGTCAAATCGTAATAAAATAATTATTTTGATATTAAAAACATTATGGCTGTAGTAATTTTCTATCATTATGCATTTGAAAATCATTTTTCCCGGGCTGACTCTAAATGCGTACTACATAGGTACCCAATAGATGCTATTTAGATCCGTCTAGGTACGTCCTCAGTACGCGTTTTTGTGTGACAAACGTACTGTAGGAGAACCGCAGAAATACGTACTTTATACGGCTTTTATCACTCGGCTAATTACGTACTCAGTTGGTCTTTGGTTACTCGGGCTGGCTCCTGCCCTCCTCAACTCAACTTACTTATACTTTATTATGGCTACGGCTAATGTAAATCCTCCGACAATTTCTCCTTTCAGCAATTCTGATTTCCATTTAACTCCAGAAGAACAGGAGACAATATTCACGGAGAACGATGGAAAAAAGTCTCTTTTGTCCCTGTCTATTAATAGAGACAGAGAGGGAGAGGGAGAAAGGAATGTGGCGAGAGATGCACTGAGTACATGTGCAACTTAATCTAAACTACATACATTACATTATGGTGACATTGTCACTAAGAGCAAAAGCTTCGTTGGACTTTCTCCTCCGTCTGCGTGTGCAGGACGCGGACAGTTCAGCATTCATGCAAAATGCAGCAAAGAATAAAATATTCATTTGTGACAGTTCATATAAAGTAAAGAAAAGTGAAGTCAGTTCACACTGTTGTCTTCAAGTCGGAGTGCCGACTCCTCTCTCTCTCTCTCTCTCTCGTGCACGGAGAAAGCAAAGTGAAAACGGCTGCACACATCCTCATCTCACATTCCACACACATCCACTACTGTCCATACAACATTTATTCTATCATATTTCGGCCATCCTCACTTTTTAACAGTGCTCACATCCCTCCTCTATGCTAAAGCCCCTTCCTTCCTTATCTGACTGGACCCCTTTCCCTTTTTCTCAGTGACAAAAATCTTGAGCCAAAACTTGAGCAATGCTTCCTCTGGGACTACCTCTACATCCTTTTTTTCTCCAGACTTTCCCCCTTTATTTTCCAGACAGAAAATAAATAAAACGACACAGGGATAGTAGGCGACAATCTATTTCACTTTATCACTATTTTACTGCACTGCTTCCTAAACTAGCTACCTAATGACATCTTTGAAATGAAGGCCACCTCCTACCTACCTACCTACACATCCCACATCCACACAGATAGATACCATAAATATAAATCGATCTAATATTCCTATTTTTACACCAATATCCCCGCTACTGACCAGTAAAAATATCCCAGCTGTATTATACCAAGGCTCCTATATACGTCGTCGTCCCCCAATACTTTCCTATTAACTCTAATAAATATACAAAAGGACTTTTAATGTGACCAACTATAGACAGAAGCAATAAATAACATGCACCAGGGATTTTTCCCCTTTACTATGAATGACAATATTAATGCTCGAGCAATAGCCATTTAAAAAATGTACATTAAATGGAGGAAAAAACTATTGAGAGTATACTAGGCCAAGATGGGAGTGAGGACAGAAAGATATTTTATCTAAAGTGCTCCTTAAATAAGCACAATAAATATTAACAAACCTTCATTACTTTTAGAAGTAGTAGTAAGTGTAGTTTCCAAGGGGAATAAATAGAAAGATTATGAGTTGGGTAATTAAAAGTAATTGTATTAAATCAGTTACCTATAATCAACTATACACATAATAATATAAGTAAGTATCTAATGAACTGCAGTAACTTGAGAAATGCAGTTCATTTGGAAACGTGAGAAAGGAATAGCATGAGTCGTAAATCAAGTTTTCCAAGAAATACATTGAACTAGTTGGAAGTGAAACAAGAGAGGCTCTTCTAAAAACAAAAGATAAGCGGAGTAGTGAGAGAAGAACCTTGTAAAAACGGAGCAGGCCGGCAGGAGGGAGATATATGAAAGTAAAAACATTGGGATTGTGCTATCTGTACATAGTATCAATGATGTTGCAGCATAACGTAGGCTTTTTCCGAATCTGTTCGTAGTTGAGTCTCTAAGTTTTTGCTCCATTTGACTAATAGGTAGATATTTCATGAGCAGAAGAGCATGTAGGTAGCTAGCTAGTGGTAGTCTTGAGAAGAAAAGTCAAAATTTACACTGAACTGAGTTGAGGATAGATTCATTGAGGGTGTAGCATGTGAGAAATTGAAATGAGCGGAGGAGTTGGCTCCCTTTGGCCCTGTCTGCAACTATTTCACTCGTGCATTCACAAAGAAGCATGATCTTTGTTCAGGAGCTAATGATTTGCATAGAATAAGATGGCTACACACATAATATATACATATATAAATACAGGAGGGGATATATAGATAAGAGCTGGAGGAATGTAGAGACTTGTCGTAAATATGTAGCAGCATGCGGAGAATTAAATAAGAAACGTATGGCTAAGAAACGGAAGGAAATTACTGCCACGCCTTTCCTCCTAGCAGAATAAAGTAAAGGTCAGGGAGCCTCTCGTTTATTTTCTCTCTGTCTTGCCTTATTCGCTCCGCTCAATCCTCAACACTACTCTTGTGGCTATAAAATCAAGTTACTTACTATGTACCTAAACGTCCTACTAAGTACGGCTCTTATATAGTTTTAGCTATGGATCAATTCTTTAATAATAACAATAGTAATAGTAGAGAGAAGCGAAGAAGAACTGCCGCTTAATTTCCAATTGCCATTCCTGTGTATTAATCACGATAAAATCTGATGGCTCTTCCCCTCCATTCATACATCATTTATTTTAATCCTGACTCTCTGTGTATATTTAATAATTGGATGTAAATAAGAATGATCATTAATATATCTTGTCAATTTTCATCCGGAAGCCCTGTAATAGAGAAGACAGCTTTGAGCACAATGAACTTCTAAAGAATCCAGCAGAATCCATCTATGCGAGTTTAAAAGCGGAGGATACAGACAGAGAGAGAGAGAGCTCTTTATATTATAACTACCTCAAACATCATTCACAATCTTGGGCATGAAAAAATCCTTTAACAAAATGCCATTAGCAGTGACGACTATGATTCTATTATGGCAAAGGACATTATGGGAAATGACGAAATAAAATCCGTGGAAAAATATGGAAAATTACTTGATTTTTTTTATATATTTGTCTGATTTCTGAATATAAGATTCTTTCTTTTAGTGCGGTATAAAAGTTAAAAGATCCTTGGGCAATTGCGTGTGAATGAGCAATGTCTGAGAATTATTTCCTTAGAATTTAGCCAGTGGGAAAATTTGAAATGGGGTGGAGGTGGATGTGCATATGGAGAGGGAAAGGAATAGATAGTTTGAATAAAGAAAAGATAGTCGTGACAATGAGTAGAGAAATACTGCGGCACTCATGCACTGCATTGAACTCAGCTCCTATCTCTATCTATTTCTTTTCTATTACCTTGAAAACATTCGATTAGGAATTGTATCGTATTGTGTGAGGAGGAGTAAAGGAACTTGCTAGTCTCCAGTAATGTTCTATGTGTGTACACATAATGTGCCGTTAGAATCTTTTATAATATTACAGTAGGATATATAAATATAAGAGGCTACTAATACCAGGGTTCCCATTCAGCAGCAGTACGTATACGTAGCAGTGATAGGGAAAGATAGAGTTCGTTTTGCTTTGGCGGATAAGGATTTTCCGTTGTCATTGCAATGGGCCATTCAAATGCAGAGACTACGATAGGAAAGTTTCATAAGTCATGCACCGGTACACATGTGTGTGCTTTCTGTGCTCCTCTTCTCTTCCGTGGAATAGTCTAATGTATGAATCTAATATCCATTTCCCTAAACGCCTTTTATGATAGATGGATTTCTTTTCTTATCTTATTCCATTTCATGGTGACATGTACATGTAGACATGGAAAAGCCCAAATTCATTTTACACACCCATTTCAATCACATTAACCCAGTTAGAAAAAAATTCCCTTCACACTACCAGAGCCCACTTTCCTATTGTGTACATTTATGTCTGTGGATGAGGAAGAGACAGATCTTATTCTGCTATGGCAATATCTATGGACCTACACACTTCATCCTATTACATAACTACATGCTGCACTGCACTACTACTACATGCTATA
>JABASI010003071.1:7126-17521 GCA_019776505.1 Tomocerus nigrus | reverse complement strand
GACTTTAATCAAGGGCAATCTTTTGCTTAAATTATTTATTTGGTTGATTTTCTAGCTACTGAATGCTCATTTTCACATTAGGTGCTAAAATTAATTATTTATTGTATTATGCTATCTTATAGTGAATTATGTATGACTTGAAAAACTTGTCTTACGGCTTACGGTACCTAATAGTAATTCTCTCTCTCTCTCTCGCCTCGCTTCTGAGAAGAACAACTTCTGAGTACGATAGGCATGCATGGGAGTATGAGAGAGAGATGAGTTGAGACTTGAGACGAGAGCATGCTAATTTAAAAAGATGCCAATACTTAAATAGTAAATGATGTTCATGTTTGTAAACTAGACAAAAATCGTGCCATAAATCATAGGAATATCGAAAACTTTACAGAAATATCAGATTCAGATGAATTTTATTTAGGAACTGAAGAGAAGAGTTCTATAAACTAGTAGTAACAGATAATAATTTTATGAAATATATATCATATCCGTTTTAGTTCGATTCTAGCTACTGTGGGTAAGTATTATTGTTATATTATAACTATTCTTTCTACTATGTAATATTTATTAAGAAATATACAACAATTTTATTATAAACGCATTAATGATAATGTATTGTATACGTACTAAATGTTGAAAATTATAATGCCAAAAATGTTTTTGCTTAGTCACGTTGTGGCACATATTACAAATAAATGAAGTAAATTATTACAATTTCACAAGTATTTATAGGTTTCGTAGTTAAATTCAATTTTCCTAAGAAAAAACTTTCATATAGGATAGTTTGAAACTCCCCCTCTCTTTTTAAATCTAATGCCCTTGTTCATTTAACCACAATATTAAGTGTTTCAATTCTATCTAACTAATAGGTTAACTACATTAAGTCTAAATCCCAAAAACAGTTCATTACGAAAGCTAAGTCTTCTTAGTATCAAAACTAAGTAGTATTTTTTTAGATGTTAAAGTTCCTTACTTTAAAAATGATCTGGTGGGTCTGGCATATTGTTTTGCCGACGAAATAGTTGCCGGGCCTCTTCTTCTTTTATCTCCTTTTTCACTTTCTCCAGGTTGGCTGCTTGCCATTTTTTCTTTTCACTTTTAGTAAGCCCTATCGGCTGCCCACCCATTTTTGCTTGTCTATCCATATGTGAATGAGCGTAAGGAGCAACAACGGGCTTTTCTTTTGCTGGAACTTTGGTATCCATTCCAAAAATACCTGGCACTCTTCTGGAACCGCCGTAAGTGCTTACCGGCCGACTCTTTGTAACCTCCCAATCGTAGCGCTCGTTTCCTTTTGGAGTGTTTACATGGATTACTTCCCGAGTTCCTGGTATCATGAAACGGTTAGGACCAAGATTCTTGGCCGCTTCTTTCTCTTCCTCTGACACTAAACCAACGGCTGCAGCCTGGAGATTCCCGGAAACTACACAAGTCCGTTGATGCTCATCCCAGTCCTTGTTGGGTATATGATGTTTGTAAGAAAATGGGCAGATGACAACATCCATTGGCTGACCCAGTTTTTGTTTCTCTATCTCATACTGTCGACGGCAATTTTTCTGAAACATAAATCAATAATCAATGCAACATAGATAACATTATGTATTCCTTTCTTAGTGGTACGGTAAACAGCCACAAAAAGCCAACAATGGGATGGGACAGTCGACAACCGCCGAAAGTCACGCCTGCTTTAAAGATCAACAGTGAAATGACAAATATGAAATATGACAATGGGTAAATGCTATGCTTACCAAATGATAGTGTGCCCGAGTCTCCCGAAAATAGTGATTGTCGAAGTATGGGCAGTACATAATCGTTTCTCCAGGTTGTACATTAAAATTGACTTCCACATTACAGCTTGCCATTTTTATCTACGGATGATGGATACCGCTGATGTCGCTGACTGTGACTTCTGACTTCTGAATTTACGACTTGACCTTTACTACTGATTGACTACCTATATACAAAAATAGAAAAAGGTATGATCAAGGTGAGTGGGAGTGGACAGTGGGATGTTGCCTATTCTCTGTCTGCCTTCCCCCCGCTGCCCGCCGCTCCCGGTCACCTGTTGTGGGTCCAGTAGAGAATTTGATTTGGAAAATAAACGACAACACAAGGCTGGCTGAAGGCAATCAACAGTTGACAGTCCACTCACTTTGGGTGTGATTAAAACGACTGACTCACGGACGACTATTCATTTTTAGTATTAGAGACGTGCCACAATAAAGTTGCATGAATGATAAAAAAAGAAAAAATGTTGACTTACGAATTACGAATACGAAACTTTCATACAGCCTCAACAGTCCAAAAATAAACAGAATACGTATTTTTTTCAGTTTTCACTTGACTCCACGCACTGATTGGCACGCACTGCTGTCCACTGCAAAAACTGCAACCTGCGCTACGCTCGGGCTCTGGCTTTTCTGGTATTATGGCGACGCGACGGCGTCCGTCAGCTGCACTGCTAGCTGGCGCTGGCGTATACACTTTTTTGTAATGCTTGCTTATTGGATCAAGGCAAAATCTGATGTCAATTGTCACGTACGGGAAAGATGAGAATAATGAGACTTGTCTCGTCTCCGTATCAGCTAATCAGCTCAGCTCTATTCCCCATGCAGGAATTCTTTGGGCTTCTTGGCATCAATCTCTACTCAGCCTCTACTCTGATATAATGCAATGTACAATGTACAGAAGTAGAGCAGAGTTCCTTGAAAGATGTGTATGAGCGGCTATTGTTAAACCTACAAATAAAATAAATTTTTAGGTTTTGTCTTGTCATCTATCATCATCATCTAACCTGCAATTGGCAGAGGCCTAAAATACATAATAAGAAGAAAACAACAAACAAACACCATCGTTTTCGGGCTCACCTCCGTCACCTGTGACCTGGAATCTGCAAACTGCTACCGTTAATCCGAAATCCCCTTCTGCTCAGGTTTATTTTATTGTCAGTCGTAATTTTAACTGTGTTGACTGTCAGTGTCAACCGTAAATCAACCGAAGTAATAATAATAATATCAATATTATATTTCCGTATGTTTAAAATTTAATGGTGGCTATAAGTAGTCCATTTCTTCTAGCTCACTGGTTTTAAATTATTGTTTTTAATTATAGATTTTGATTGGGAACAAGAAACGAAAACGGCGGATGGGTTACATTGGTGTTAAGCATAAGCTAAAAGCGATGAAGTGTATTCAATTAGCGAGCGTTTTATAAAAAGTACTGCCAACCCGAAAGATAAAATAAACAGCAACGAAAATTGAAGAACTACCCAAATAAAGTCTAAAATGTCTGGAATTTTACGGTGTTTATTGTCGCCTCGACTGTATCGAATATATGCTCGGGCGAATCAAAATGTGAGCTAAATTAAATATAATATCATAAATTATGTTATCAATTATTATTTGTTGTGGTCTAATAGTCGTGTAGTCTAAACAAAACAAATCTGACATCTGAACATTAACCTTTTTATATTCTATGTAGATAAAAATATATAAATAGTTATTATAAAAGTTGTTTGTTGATGTCGTGTTTTCATTCTTTTAGGAAGAAGTCCACAACATAAACTGGGCTGAACAATGGGGAGATTTTGCAATCGGGTATCTGTTCCCCGCTGGTTTAATGTTTTCTGTTTGGCAAAGAAAGCTTCACTACTTTTTTTATTTAAGTGTTTTAGTGGCAACGTCATATTTACTTCGAGCTGCAGGTAGTTCTAGTTTTCGGTTTTCAAAAAAAGTTAATTGTAATAAGAAAAACTATCAATGATATGATATGTGCAAGGCAAAAATTTTTTGGTGGACATTTGCAATATTATGGGACATGGGAGTATTTAGCGCTAAAAATAATTAAATATTTTTGCCGAATTTCGTCATAATTTTAACACTTAAATTGAATGTGATAAAATGCTTAATAATATCGCAAATGTTTCTTGGTCAAATTGAAGGCATTGCGACTATCATTCCATACATGTACTTTATAAGAAAATCAGATAAGAACTCTGGCCAATTTTAAAAGAAATTGAACTCGGCATTTTGGCATTTTTGATAGTCATCTGAAATTTCCAAATCCAAAAAACTGTCACCTAAGCAAACACATTTTTCAACTCCGAACGGCTTGCATAAAATATTGCACTTTGCCTTGCATAAAATATATCATTGATAGTTTCCATAATCATTTCATTCTATTTTGTGACATAAAAATCCAATCCTAAGTGACTAAAGTTTCTATCTAAGTATAAGTAAGTTTCTATCTCATTTTTATTACTGTTCTTGAAGGGCGAGCATTCAACCCTACATACATAACTTTTCTACAAGTACTGAAAAGAGCACAACAAACTTTCAACACCGAAAATGCTGAGCTCCTCCGAAGATATGATTTTGAATTTACAAGTTGGCCTGTCTCATTTAAATCATCGAGATATAGCAGATTGGCTCTGGATATTCAACAAGCAGCAGGATTAAGCAGATTCACACCATCGTATATACTGGGCTATTTAGTAGCCCACACTTTCGGAATACGATTGATTTATCCTGGATTGTTGTTTGGCTCCGTCATCCGAAACCATTTAGAGGTACAATACAAACAGTTACTTTTCTATTAGTGTTAAATTTAAAATTGTGATACTGGTACTGAAATTACAACATATGTTTGAATGGGAAAAGCCTGGCTTCTTAGTCAAAATATTTATATGACATCATTATCGACTTCTGTAATTAACAGTGATGTTAGAGTATCTCGTTTGGTGCAATTTATACAGTAGGCCATTCTCTTTACAGGAAGCACGTGCAAAATATGTAACAGAGCAGCGAGGAATGAGAACAAGGATCCAATGCGCTGATGGAAATGGTTTGGACACCATGTTTTTTGATAGACGAAGGTAATTATATCGGCTTGAATATAGAAGAAGTATCTTAATGCTGCTTTTCCGGGTTAAACTGTTTCTCTTTGTCAGTTTAAATTTTAATATTCATACCTTCCTAATGTCTTTTGAAGAAACTTTTGAATTTTAAAGAAAGCCAATGTCCTTTATAGTTGACCATGGACCTTCTTCAGATCAAAACAAAACTCATTTTCCTCTCATAGAATTTTTTCCACTATTAAGTCATTTTTTTTGTTAAAAAATTTCCTTATCCAATCCTCAGTACATACTATACTTATGTTTAACTGTGTTTGTGTTTCACATGACTTACTCAGGATAAATTTCGACCAGTTTTTCTCAATAAAGTAACCAAAAATTTTATTAGAAATCTCATTGTCGTTTTAATGTAAAATGAAATTGTTGAACTTAGCATAAGAATGTATTTTGTCCAATTTTTCAGTGATGTAAACCAAAATGGGAGAACTCTAGTCATTTGCTTTGAAGGCAATGCTGGATTTTACGAAATTGGCATGATGGTCACACCCTTGAATGACGGATACTCAGTGTTAGGGTTCAATCACCCAGGATTTGGGGGTTCTACGGTGAGAATTATAATGAATATGCTTTTAAATATACATGTAATATAATATTTTGTATACAAACCGAAACCGTGTATATATGCATATAAAATCATGTATTTGTTTACATTTTGTAAATATCCTGCAAAACATAGTTTTAATTTATTTGACTCTTATGTCCTCAGGGTACACCATATCCCCCTGCTGAACTCAATGCTGCTGAAGCGGTTTTGGATTACGCAACGAGTGTGCTTGGATTCCGTGAAGATGAAATAGTTTTGTACGCTTGGAGTATAGGAGGATTCCCAGCTGCTTATTTGGCCGGAAATCATCCTAACATTAAAGGAGTGGTAAGTAATGAAGTTGTCTATTCAACTTAACTTTAACTTTCTTTACTAAGCAGTTATATAATCTACATTTTCCATTTAAGATTTTGGATGCAACTTTTGATGACATTCTACCTCTTGCTTTGCCAAGGATGCCAGCATTTATGTCGTCGCTAGGTTGGTGACACAATATTGTCGTCATTATGGTGGAAAATAAATGTAATGTCTGGTTTTACCTTACTTGAGATATCTTTTTGAAATTTAGTGAAGGCAACCATTCGTAATCACGTTGATCTCCGAGTTACTAACGAACTTAGTAACTACAGCGGTCCATTGCGTTTGATCAGAAGAACAGACGACGAAATAATTGCCGAACCTCCGGGTAGTCTGACTGCTAATCGAGGAAGTTACTTGCTTGTTGACGTCATTCGTCAACGTTACCCTAGTCTCTTAAATAACTACGATTCAGAGAAGGCTCTTCATGATTGGCTTGCGACTTCTCATGTTGTAGGTAAGTCGTATTTTTGTGGCAATACAGACCGCTGATTAAAATAATGAAGCCTCAGTTGTTCAAAGTCTTTTTTAGTCTATTTAAATCCAACTTTTTAGTTATTTCTGGCACTTGATATTTAATCTAAACGTTTACATACATACTAAAAAAATAATACATACTATTATTCCTAAATAATTATGATGCGTTTTTTGTAAATAATAATAACTTGGTTTATCCACTGTCTCCTATCTATGCTGACACCTGACACTGATACAATTAATATCAATATTTTTTTAAATTGTGAATGTTTTTGTAGAAGTGACATCGTCCTTATCGTCAAGAAATACACCAGAACCTGTTATTCCAGAGAATGTAGAATCGCTAGATAATGCTGAAAAGGCACGGCTGATAGTTCTTTTGGTAAGTATCTGAAATAAAGCAAGAAGCGTAAAATGATAACATGCAAATATAACTGGAATTTTATGAGCTTTTCTTTTTACAGGCACAAAAGTTAATGACGGACTTCAAGTCTTCTCATTGCACTCCACTTCCTTCGTCATTGTTTCAGCTGCCGTGGCCTGGTTTAGAAAAGCACAGCTCTAAGAAATAGTTTAAATATTGCTCTAAAAATATGTGTGCATTAGGTAATGGTACATTTTGTAGAAAATTATTTGGTTCATATAAATCCAGGGGATGATCGTTTTGATATTGCAAGCAGTAATTATCCCCAATTGCCAATAATTACAATCAAACATTAATACATCAGTTGAGTATTATTGTATAAAATTCCATGCATTGTCATTGTCTATTGCTCAGATTTGAGCACGTCGTAAATATACGTATCAATCTTGATTCTGTACTCTAATAGTAAGCATTCTAAAACACTCCAAATTATGCTTTTCGATTTGTGGGTTTTTGTCACAAAATTGATGGCAGATATTTCTGATTATTAATGTAACTTTTAACTATTTTCATTGATGGAAATTTTATATAATTGGCAGTTATCCAAAAGTTTTTTGTTGGAAATTAATTAGTGTAAATAAAATGTGGACTTAAGAGGGAATTATTTAAAAGGTGAAAATTACTTAAGCAGTTTTGTGTCTTTGTCTTGTGAATTACCCTGTGTTGCTGATTAAGAATTACGTCTACATACGTACTTTTATAAACATGGATTTTATATATATCTGTATGTTATATTTGTCGTAGTAATTTTATTTTAGCGTGGTGAATACATTTTCCAGGCCGAATTCCCCTCCTGTAAGTAGTCAATAGTCCAATGAAAGTTATAGCTATATAGTTATCTAAGCTGGGGCTCGTTTTGATGTCGTTGTGCATGAGTGCTGCAATTGTTTAAAATAAATATTGAAATCTTTACTACTAGATAGTGTGGCAAGTCATTGCTAAATGTATTTGAAAAGTGTTCGTGTGAAATATTATAAGGTACCTGCTACTTAATATACGGATGCCATTTGCTCGTATTTCGTATTCGTATTTAATTGGTGATGTAATTACAGAATTAAAAGTAAAATCTACCTACTCACATTAAAATTCTACTCTTTCCCGTAGTTGGTTTTTGTGCTAGTGTAACTGGTTTCGATGCTGAAATAAATTGATACTTTAATTGCCTAATAATAATTTTTGGTTTTATTTTAGTATTTATTCGTAAAACACTTCAGAAATAACATCTTGTCAATTACAAAGTCAGTGCACAGTTAATTTAATGTTGGGTCGCACGCAAAATTATAAACCAATATTATATAGTTCAATTCCAAAATATAAAGTTGTAAAAGAGATGAACAAAACACCTCCGGTCTTCACAAAATCTTTGAAATGGTTTTGACATGTTGTTTTTAATCCAATAAGAAATATGACGAGGCATGTTAGCAGTAATATTCTGTAAAGTGTATACAATAATTTCGGAAGGAATGCCATTTTCTTCTTGGAGTCTTTGGTCGGGCTTGAGAATATAACTGCTAAAAACGAGTTGAGAAAAAGGTTCAGATTATTGCACGGATTATAACATTTGTAACGTAGATAAAGAGAGTCTGTCCGGGTGGAATGGTAAGGAATTTTCATTTCCTTGACAATGTGAGAGTGGCTTTGGGTCTTTCGTGAGTGGACGTGATGAATGTGTGAGATGTCAAGATGCGTGATGCTATGGCGTGATGCGTATAATATGGTTAAATTATAGGTGATTCATTTTTGTTCTCGACTATCTCGACTTGTCGACGTCGTCGACTGCACCAACAATAAAGTAAATGGTCAAGTTTACCAAATTTTGCTCACAACTTAATTTTTTAATTTTACATTCTGCATTATTTTCCTCTACCAAGCAGTTTAATTTTCCTATTTCCACTTTTTTCCCGCACTAGCACTATTTGCCCATTTCCCAATAGCAGTTTATTTTGTCCATTTCTCAATAGCAGTTTATTTGTTCATTTCCCACTAGTTCATTTGTCCATTTCCCACTAGTTCATTTGTCCATTTCCCATAGTCTATTTTGCCCATGTCGCAATAGCAGTTTATTTGTCCATTTCCCACTAGTTCATTTGTCCATTTCCCATAGTCTATTTGTCCATTTCACAATAGCAGTTTATTTTTCCATTTCACAATAGCAGTTAATTCGTCCATTTAATATTAGTAGTTTATTTGTCCATTTCCCAATAGCAGTTTATTTCGTCCAATTCTCAATACCAGTTTATTTGTCAATTTCCCGATATTAGTAGTTTATTTCTCCATTTCCCACTAGCAGCTTTTTTCCCACTAGCAGTTTATTTGTCCATTTCCCACTAGCAGCTTCTTTCCCACTAGCAGTTTATTTGTCCATTTCCACACGCGCAGTATATTTGTTCATTTCCCACCAGCAGTATATTTTTCCATTTTACCAGACAATGTATTTTTTTCCATTGTCCCAGTCGTAATTTATTTTTCCCTCGGGACAATTTATTTTTTTCCATTTTTAGATTTATTTTTCCCTTTTCCTAGACAATTTATTTCTTATACGTATACATTTTTTCCACTTTCCCCATCAATTATTTTTCCCTTTGCTCAGGCAATTTGTTTTCTCCTCTCCCTGATAATATTCTTCCATTTCCGTATGAAGTTAATTTTTCCATTTTCTTATTTTCTATGTTTTATTTACAATTTAATTATTAATGATTTACATATCATTTGCCCAATCGTATGCATTTCCGGTTGCAATTTATTTGCAATGCAACTGCAACTGATTTTACCCAAAATACGAGTAATGCCAAAAGTAATGCAAATACAATGCACCCACCCACACACATAAATGCATGTAGAAGTTTACTTACAGCGAGCTAATAATAGCGCAGCAAGGTTTGAAAAGTCTTGAGAAGATCAGGGAATACCTTCTTAAAATAAGTCGTCTAATGTACAGGACATTTGACAGTACACTGTACAGACTGTACACACAATAATTCATCTGTTTGCATTTACCTGTAATTTACTGTTTTTTTATTACAATCTCATCTACATACCTTATTCATTTATCCTGTGTTTTACAGTTTTTTTTTGTGTCTAGTGTCTATTATTGTGATTGTGATGCTTCTTTCAGTATAGTCATTCTTCATGATGATTCTCATGATTCGTGACGCAAGGCACATTGTTGTACCACATCACAAGGTTACAGTTTTATTAAAAAATTTGCAAACTGTTCCATAATAATATATACAATGTCATAGCTGATCAAGTGATCATAGTACCATACATACAGTACTATACTAATAATTTTAAAATGTATCTGTCATCTCTGTCTGTAGATAAGTATACGCACATATAGATTGTAGATCGATATTATTATTATTATTATGTATTTATTTCATATTTTAGGATTAGGATTTCGGGGATTGGGATTAGGATATGGAAATTTTGACAGAAAAGAAATAGTATAATAAAAGTAAAAGAAATCCTTATGTATTTTGTATTTTTGGTTAATCTGCCAGATCAAAGTTTCCTCAGGTACTGAAAAAAGTTGGCAAAAATGTCTAATTTTTGGTAAAGGGAGGGGGGGGGTATCTTAATAAGGAAATATTATTACTTGTTTGGGACTGCGACTGGATAGCCCTTGAAAAGCTAAACAACTTTCATGTATATACCACTGTAGTCCAAGATATTTTGACTGTA
>JABASI010003070.1:0-17522 GCA_019776505.1 Tomocerus nigrus | reverse complement strand
CTCTTTTAAAGATTTTTATTTTCTCTTGCAGAATGTAGTCAGTGGATTCGGTAACCTGGATGTAGACGTAAATGAACAATATTATGTGCTCTATGGTGTTACAAATATACTAAATCACTACACATATTAGAAAGCATATGCAAAATGTAAAGCTTTTCTTATAATGTATTTCTTATTCCTAAACAGCAATAAATTACATCTTCCATACCAAAAAGAGTTGATTTTCACATCCTGCATGTTCATTTATGTAATACCTATCATTATCCAGCTTTTCCATCGCCATTTTGATCGTTTTTAGGGGATTACTTCCACCAATGGTGGTGGCAGTGGCAGACAACCAGAGGACACATGTAAACACACATAAAACTAGTTTTACAATGTTTTTTAATAAAAACTTTCTATACATAAATAGAGATCCAAATCCAATATAAGTGCACGAGCAACTAACAATTTGTGATATTACATTTCCACTTTCATATCCGTTGTTTAACACCGAGTGTCAAAACTTTACTCCTAAATGAAAGTGAAAGTATGAAACTTGGTAAAATGCATCAAGCTCAAATCAAAACTGAAACTGTGTACCTATCCCAAATCTCAGTCGATCCCAGTAGTCTATCCCTTCAGCAGCCGCCTTAAACTTTGAAACAGTGGCGTAAATACTGAGACAAAAAGAAAACAAATATCAAGTGAACATTCTTGGCTCCAATGTATATGTAGCCGCTGAAATACAATTTCACCAGGTTTAAATGACTAAATACAATAATTAAAAAAAGAAAGTCACGGACATGAGCTCACATGTCTTGTTGAATTTCATGTGAAAACATTATTGACTACGCAAATTAAAGGTCATTTTTATTTACAGATAAAAAATACTCATTTCGGTTTTTTTACTTACTACGATGGGGCGAAAACAATGAAGAAAATGAGCTATAATTATTTGTTGGGCTATCTGAAATGGTGATACGATAAGGTGGACAAGGACAATGTTATAATTATTATGTGCCAACTGCCAAGCCGCCTATAGTAGAGGTGGTTGTGAAGTTGTGATGTGACAGTGAGTGCCCATTTTAATTGACTGTGTGATGACTGAATTTTTATATTGACTTTTATCGAACTAGTGACTAGTTAAAGATTTAAATTCGTTCGGTTTAGTTGTAGACTTGTCGTTGTCTTGTAGAAGTAGGGATTCCGTTCCAGGTGCCAGGGGTCAAAAGTTTGTGTCAAAGGAATTAGTTATGAAAGAAACTGTAGATAAGAAGTCTTTCAACGGGAGAATGTTAGTAACTTTGCCGATTCTGCTTGTTTAGGCCATAAATGATGCCAATGACAAGTATAAGGGGATGGAGGAGGGCTCTCTAAAGGTCAAAGCATAATATAACATAATTCAGTTGCAGCTAAGTGAGCTAACAGCTAAGTGCGAAGAAGTACCTCTTCCACTTCGACCCCTTCACGATGAATTTCACAGTCCAGGATTAGCAAATTGATATTTTTCCGAAAAATCCAATGTGAGGAGAATTCCATGGAGTTGGAGACAGTTTACTCCCTGACGGGAATTCTTTTTCTTATTGTAAACACCTTCTTTGCAAGTCACACTGGGGCAATTACCTCTACCGATTATCCGTGTAACAGGACTCGAGAACGTCTTACAAATGTTACTTGGGGGTTCATCACTGATGGTCCAACAAATTATACTCAAGATTCTCATTGTGAATGGCTAATAGAGGGTAAATAATTTGCAGATCGTTATTCTTAATAATTAAAACATAAATAAATTTTAATTTTTATGTTTATAAGTGTATCAACATATACATAATTATATTACCAATATACATGTATATTATTACAAATCGTATACTATACTACATATACTATATGCAAAGCATATTAATGTTTTCTTTTAAATTATTTAATATTTAGCTCCTCCTGGATATTCTATCACTTTGAAAATTGATCAAGTAAAAACAGAATGCTCATTTGATTACCTGTTTATATTTGATGGAAAATCTTACGCTACGAAAACCTCATTGCTGGCTTCGTTTAGCGGAGCAGTGCAGCCAAATGTTTATGTCCAAGCTCGATCGGGATATGTAAATTAAATTTTAAATCATTGATTACCCTATTATGTAGCTGCTCCTGTACATGATTAACTACAAACATTGCCATATTTTATTGTAGATGCTGATACTTCTGTATTCAGACACAAATTATGCTTTGGAAGGATTTCGAGCAGAATTCTCTGTGAGCCCCTGCCCTCTAAATTGCTCTCATGCTGGTGAATGTATCAAAATTCCGAATGGGTTTGGTCATCTGGAGTACATTTGTAAATGCGGAGAAGGAAGATTTGGAGACGCATGCGAGTCAGCCAAAGGGTTAAATGGCAGTCGACTTGTTTCTGCTCCCAGAGGTCTTCCTGAGGGAAGGGTCGGTCATTCGGCCATCTACGTGGCTGAACAAGCATACATTTACGGAGGTTTTGATCTCAACAGAATTCTCAATGATCTCAGAGTGCTTGACATGCCCAGTGGCAGAATCCGAGTATTCCAGAAGACCGAACAAGAACAATGGCCAGTTGCGCGCTATGGACACGCAAGTGTAGCTTACGAAGATGGATTTTACATACACGGAGGAAAAACAGCCCATGGGATTGTAGGAGATATGTGGTATTACAACTCTGCCGAAACATTTTGGGTTAATTTAAACGCTACACATCTGCCAAAATTAATGTATCACACAATGATCAAAACGCGACAAAATATATATTACGTATATGGAGGTGGCACTGAATACGGAGGCTTTTCCAATACCCTTTATCGCTTTAACGCTTCAGAACCTTTAAATTGGACAATTATCGAATCATCCTGCTGTGGAAGAGCTAAAGATAGAAGTATTCTTGGTCATAGCATGAACTTTTGGAAACACATGGATGCTTTAATTGTATATGGAGGTTTGGGTGCTGACATTGGACGATTCTCAAGATTGTCCAACCAAATGTGGTTGTTTTTAATACGACCCCAAGTTTGGGTGCACGTTGATCACAGAAGACACGGCGGGATTCCTAACGGACTTAGTACTGAAAGGGCTTTCCACACAACGGAATTAGTTGGCGAATATCTCTGTCATTGTAGGGGGCTATACGCACGTCCACAATCGAGATGAAACGTGTTACTCGAAGCAAATACTCGTTTACAGTCTACAATGCCAAGTCTTTGCTGCAGACGTACCTCTTAGCTCATCCCTCGACGGGCTCTTCGGTCAGAAAACTTTTATTTGGCGTCGTCAACTTGTTGTGGTCGGTGGCTACAGAGGATTTCTTAGCGTTCTTTATAAAATCGTACCTCTCCCATTTTCACCAGATCACTCTCACTGCATGTTCTATGAAAAATGGCGATGTAGCGGGGATCCTCGATGCGGCTGGTGTCCAACTGACTCCAAATGTTACGAAAAAAATTCGGGATCTAAAAATNAACGTCTCAATGTCCTGGGATTTGCCCTTCTTTGCCAAGTTGTCAAGCCTGTGTTACTCCAGGCTGTAGATGGTGTGATTCTTCGGAAACGTGTGAAGATGAATCCCGCTCGTGCAGTAATGAAAGCATAAGACTTTCTTGGAATTCTTGCATCTCTGATAGTTATCGTCAGGGTGCCACACTTTTTGAATATCGCCATCCAGCCAACTTCTCTCAACCTGATCAAGTTCGACTAATTAATTCTACAGTGTTCACCCTTCCCCCTCCGGGAAACGACGGCCCAAAAATCTTTGTGCTCCGTGGCTTCCTTGTTTCACATCAGTATGGTCCGAAAAAACTTGAGCTTTGCGTAATTCAAGCTTCTGTCAATTTGACAATGAAAACTTCGGAAGAATCGTTTTCTACTTCACTTCCTTGGGACTATAATCACGTCTGTCAAAATTTAACGTGGCCCTCTGGAAAACCTGTTATCATGATGCCTGACCTTCCAATATCTTTTGAGCTTTCCGCGAACAATTCCAAGACATCAAGCGATAAAGCCGGAAGAGTAATTCTGCAACAAAAATCTCTCTCTATTCAACCTCTTAGAATTTTGAAGAAGGAAAATTTACTCCCATTCAAAGGAAAAGTTACTTGCTCCACATATATCACTTGTCTTTCTTGTCTGGGAGACGCTAACTGTTCATGGAATAACGCAATCTGCACAAGTAGAGCCACCACACAAAGTTTCTCTGAAAAATTGGGAAATTCTACCATTCTCCTCCCAGAAGATTGTCCTTTGTGTTCTGATATTCCATTTTGTTCTACTTGCGCCGAAAATCCCCTTTGTGAATGGTGGGAAGAGGAAGTTAGTTGTATCCGGAGAGGAAGACTTCCAAATGCAGTAAAAAATGCGAGTCTCTGTCCTGCGGATTGTAATATACGGAAAAACTGCAGTTCTTGTTTGGAACCTCCGGGGAAATGTGTTTGGTGTGAACAGAAACAAGAATGCTTTGTATTTTCTGTTTACACTTCGTTTTATCAATATGGACAGTGTTTTCAATGGCTAGACAAGTTGGAACAATGTCAGAGATGTGATAAGCAGCCAACGTGCGAATCCTGCATTTTACAATTGGTAATTTTACACTTCCTCACTTCCTTATTTTAGTGAGAGAAACAGAGATTTTCCCTTATTCCCTATTCCTATGCAGGGATAACAATTTTAAAAGCGCACATTTTATTTTTCATAGGGATGCGGTTGGAATTACAATGATAACGGAGGCGTTTGCTCTGAAGGGGATTTCAGTGGGCCATATGGTGAAGAGTCTCTTTTGAAATCAGAATCGGAAGAACAATCAAATAAAACGTGGATATATTCTGAATGCCCTGATATTGATGAATGCGAGCTGGGAATACATGACTGTCACGTAAATGCTACTTGTAGGAATACTCCTGGATCTTACATTTGCATTTGTAACACCGGGTACACTGGAGACGGACGTGGTTCATGTGATCAAACGTGCTACGAGCCCTGTGTCCATGGAACATGTTCACCACAATTTGTTTGCGAATGTGATCTAGGATGGACAGGTGTGGATTGCTCCATAGATTGCGGTTGTAACAACCATTCTTACTGCGAAACGGGAAAATGTGATAAATGTGAAGGATGGACGGCGGGTGAACACTGTGAGCTGTGCAAACAAGGAAGTTACGGAAATGCTACAATAGAAAGTCGGGGTTGCAAAGAATGCAACTGCAATGGTCATGGAAATGTTTCCCTAGGCCTGTGTCATCCGATGACTGGTCATTGTTATTGCCTGAATAACACAGCTGGGCGTCACTGTTCTGAATGCGGGGCGGGATACTTCGGAAATCCAGAGTTGGGACTTCCCTGCTACAGAGAGTGCTCTGGACGGGCTTGGATGGAAACTGCTAGTGGCTATTTTGGTCTTCAGGAAGAATCTTTCAGTAGGCGACGAACTCATAAACACCGAGTATTGAATCCCACGGGCGTCGAACATTGTCTCTGGATAATTAAAATGCCTCCAAACGAAGGGCCGTTTGAAAATGAATTAACTGAGAGAAGACACATCAAAATCAACTTCTTTTCCGGCTTTAATATTCCTTGTTCTGAAAATGCCATCATGGTCTACAGTGGTTACCCCTGGTTTGGAGAAAGAGGAAGAGAAGCCCCGCTGGTCGCCATTGTTTGCTCCGAGAAAGTAGAAATGGGGAAAGCGGAACCCATTGAAATTTTGATTACTGGAGATGTTGCCGTTCTCTTACTCCAGTACGCCGTCATTGGAACCACAAAACTCTCATTCAATGCAACTTTTATGCAAACTTTTTCCCCTTCTTTAACACCACGACATAAATTACCAGACATAGCCCGCAGGCTCGATGAAGGACACTTCGTAGTGTCTAGATTCGGTCACAGCCTTCATGCAGACGATAAAAATGTATGGATCTTTGGAGGCTACTCTTTATCTCATGGACCTTTAAATGACGTTCGACTTTTCAGCCGAGATGCAAATAGATGGATTCCTTTGACTATTACTGTTGTTCAGAATGAAGATTCAGTTCCTCCAGCCCGTTATTTCCACGGAGCGGCTCTTGGTCCGGGTTCGGAGATTTTCATTCACGGTGGCGTGGCTACAAATTTAAATTTTTTGTCGGATTCCTGGAGATTCAACACGAGGCAAACACGATGGAATAAATTCTGTGAAAATGATATCGCCCCTGCATTAGCTGGTCATTCTCTGACACTGCGGATGTACGGAAACAATTTTCAACTGGTTGTAATTGGGGGGTTCAACCCGGCAACTGGATTTTCTAGTCGAGTCTACACTCTTAGTCCAAGTGAATGCTGGGAAGTGGTAAATACCACGGGATCTGTTCCTATTGGGATTTATGGTCATTCTACAGTTTACAGTAAAGAAACAGATTCCTTCTTCGTTTTCGGAGGGATTTTATATGAAATGGACCGGGTAGCTGAGACTTCAAGACTCCACACTTTACATTGGCCCACGAAGAAATGGTGGGTTCTTCCACCCAGTGAAGACAATCAGGTTTTCCCACTTCCCCCTCCGAAATTGTTCCACAACGCAGTTTCCACCGGCCTCTATATGGCTGTATTTGGCGGGAGTGGCAGTTCGAAGAATACTTCACTGATGGCTTACAATTTTCAATGCAATCTCTGGACTTTACTGGGTAATGGGGCAGAGCTTCACCGTACTGCTGGAGCTGCTTCCTTATCTGGCCATGACGCTTTCCTAATGGGGGGATGGGAAGGAGCGACTACCACAGAATCTTTGTTCGTGCTGACATTGCCCAGAGACATTTGTAGCATTCACAAAAAGAGTGAAGTGTGCAAGGGTAATATTGGATGTGCCTATTGCTCATCGAACAATAATCAATCCCAACATTGCTACACAAACACTTTAGAAATGCCCACAGCTTGCTCCAAAGCAACCAATTTCGAATTCCGCAGTGGAACTATGTGCACTTCTGAGTGGATTCAGGAGAGAAATTGCAATCAATACCTCAGCTGCACAGAATGTCTTGCTGTATGGCCTAGTCACATTAACAGTTCTCAAGTACGGACCCTGATCACTCAATTTTTTAATTTCGTTAATGTAATAGTAGTAATGCTCATTTTAAATTTTAACGGTTTTATTTTATATTCTAGGCTTGCCAATGGTGCACAAATTGCAATGTTGGAAAATGTGTAAGGGTTGGGAAAAAATGCAAGCAAGAAAATCATTGTGGCCAGACACAAAAAGAAACTACAGATGCGGCACATTGTCCAGAGCGCCATTGTTTTGCCACCGACTGTGACAAGTGTACAGGCACAGGAAGATGTATTTGGACTAGGCACATTGTCAGATCAGGTTCATTTCCATTTTAAGAGGACTTAAGGCGAATATTTATATTGGATGGACATTTATTCGTTCTTGAATGACAAACTGTAGGTAAATACATGATACTTATTTTCTTTTATTATTGTCTGCAGGGGAAGTGAGTTGGAAATTCCATTCTGAACCTGTTTATGCGTGGAACTGCCATCGAAAGTCAAAATTAGACGTGTCGCCCTCTGTAGTTGTAACGTCATCCCCGCCTGCTTCCATGTCCAAGGCCTTGTTCCGAATACGTGAATTGTGAACAGTGTCTGAAATCAAATGGAGCAGAAGGAGGTTTTCATCAATGCTTATGGAGTGTTTATCAAAATCGCTGTGTATCGCCTGCACATTCGGCTTTAATTTGTTTCGGTGGTCTCTGCGGCCCTATTTTAAAAGGATCCCCTGCTGTCTGCCCTAGACTCTGCTCTAATTATACGTCATGCTCGTCTTGTTTGGAAGTCCCTTCTTGCGGGTATGGCATTTTTCACCTTCTCGTGTAAAAATCTATTTTCAAAATAAAAAGGGAAACCCCTAAACAATGTTTTGTTGACATGCAGTTGGTGCGCCATTGAAGGAGGGAATGGGGAGGGGCGATGTTTGCCCGGAGAATCATACAGAGAAGAAGGAGTTTGCCCTGGAATGGACTGGCATTATCTGAGTTGTCCAAAGGAAAATGAATGTACAAATGGGCATCATACTTGTGATGAAGTTTCGGAAGAGTGCATAGACCTTGATGGCGGCTTTCGTTGCCAATGTAGGAAAGGATATGAACGATCTGAGAATTCTTGCAACGCTATTTGCTCGGAGGGGTGCAGTCATGGAAAATGTGTTGCTCCTGGAGAATGTTCCTGTCATTTCGGTTATGTTGGCAAAAACTGTACTTATCAATGCAATTGTAATGGTCACTCGGAATGTGCGGGTATTGACAAATTAGACGTGTGTTTAGACTGCAAAAACGACACAATGGTTAGTACATTTACATCTGCCCTAAAATTATCTACTATATCTTACAGAAAAAATGTAAACAAATATTTCGTGTTAAAATAGGGAGCACAGTGTTCCGAATGCAAGCCGATGTTTGTTGGCGATCCTAAAAATAATGGAAACTGTATTTCCTGCTCCGATTATTGCAACGGACATTCGGATATCTGCTTATCACACAGGGGACATAGTACTTGGTGCAATGGTACTATAAAAGTTTCTGAAGAGGACTTACGCAAACAGATTATTGAAAGTGGACTTGAAGTAGGTCCGCCTAGCACTGCCTACTGTTGCTTTTGTAAAAATGAGACGAGTGGGGACACTTGCAATAACTGCAACTTAGGTAGGACCCTACTTTACCCTTTTCCAGGTTTTATTAGTTATTGTGCAGTGCTTTGTGCTAATTTCTAAATTTTCTTTTTTTATTGTAAGGTTATTTTCGAGGATCGGAGGACAAAAGATTGGCTTGTCGTAAATGCGAGTGCCACGGTCATGGGGATATATGTGATCCTGTTACTGGACATGACTGTAATTGCCACAATAATACTGAAAGCGAAATGTGTCCTACGGGTGCTAACAAACCGGTAACTATTTATTGTCTGTTTTGTTTGCGCAAAGGTCAGGTGTAATGCAGGTTTTGGTGTAACAGTCGTAGTTTTCTGTTATATGAAAAATAATGATAATAGAGGTATATGAATTAAGTAATGAGAATAGTAAGTAATATTATTTGCAACTAAACTTTTTCACAGGGCTCAAATACTCACAATCAGTGCTGGAAATTGCAGTGCTCTAAATGCCGAGAAGGTAATATTTGTTAGTACCCTGAGATATTTTATTTACTATATATCAATTTCAAAGAAATGTTTATACTAGGTAAGTGTACTAAGGGGTGTAAAACAGAGGTCAATCGCTAAATTCAATTTTGTTGTACTTTTGTAGCATATCATGGAACTCCAACAAGTGGGCATCAATGCTATAGACAAATGCATGTGGATATAGATTATTGCTTTGACCCACTATCACAAGGTATGGTCTAAATTATAAAAGGAATAACTATGCTTAATATTAGCTATCCATCATCGATCTAATAAAAGTTTGTAAGAATAGCCGTTTTACGTGATAAGATTTCTCATTTGCAGATTCTTGCTCAGTGAAGCCAAAACCACTACTTGCTGGTCGCACCGTTTTCTTTTACGTGCAACCCAAATTCATGAATGTTAATATAAGGATAAACTTGGATGTAACTCATGGGGCTGTGAATGTCTACCTTAGTCCTAAGGATGACACTTTTATTGTTCGACATGACAAAAATACGTGGACTCATCATGTAAGTCAATAAACCAATAATATTCAAGCTAGCATATTCGATCTCGCAATTATAAATAAATACTTATAAATGTAGAATTTTGACGAAAGATATGATTTACAAACTTCCAGGTTGATTTTGACACAAAATATGGGTTCGGAGGTGAGAGACAAGACGGCATGGAACCTTCACCTGGCCCTCCTCATGATTATGACGGCAACAGCACGATTTACTACTCTAATGGGACGGGTGATGAAGATGGAGGACTATTTCAGACATTTGCTAGATCCTTCCCTAGTGATATTTATCGTTTGATAGAGCAAGAAGCTGCTGGCTTTACAACTTACATACCTTTAATGGACCAGAAGGCAGTTTTGGTGGTTCGCAACTTAAGAAATCGTCTAGTTATTACATTGCCCGAGGTAAAACTATCTTGTCTTAAGTAAACTTTATTACTAGTAAATAATAATAATTGCCATTTTGAAATGTGTTATATGTTTTGCAGAATAAGCATAACTTAAAGATAACAAGATTTTTCGTCGTTTTGGAAGGACTTGGCGATGTATCCTTCGGCTCTGTTTTCTTTCGCCAAGATCAACTTCATATTGACCTTTTTGTGTTCTTCTCTGTGTTTTTCTCTGCATTCTTTCTTTTTCTGGCTGCGTGTGGAATTGCTTGGAAAGTCAAGCAAAATGTAAGTTTTTTTTAGTGTTGCATGTAATAATTAAGATACGTAGGTATTCTTTTAGTACATACTAAATTTTTTACATACGCATCCGTACATTTTCTGTAAAACAGTTGGAGACTAGAAGAGCATATTATAGACATGTGGCAGAAGCGTTATCTATGGCCAAACGTCCATTTGCAGTATGGACAATTATTCTGGAACCTCCAAGTCAAAGTCCTCTGTATTCTGCTTACAATCAATGTCGAAAAACGTGTAGAAAGGTAAGAACATTTTCTACAGTTATCTCAGATGAATACTTATTTTTATGATTCTCTACTCTACTTTTATTGTATGGTTTTTTGACAGGGCTGCATATGTATTCGACCGTTGGCAATAGAACCTACACAATGTGGAAGCCACGGCGTTTGTACGATGCTGGTGATGAACGCTGGGGGACCTTCAGCGCCAGTTCGTCTCTGTCTGGCGTCTACAATCTCAAATCTCAATCGCTCTCTTCCATCATTACATTCCCGGAGAAGAAGACTTCAGCATTAATTTTATTTAGGAAGTTAGTATTTATATGTAATGCATTCCTTGAAGGGGAAAAAGTATTGTACTTATTAATACTCGATCGTATTCATTGTCTCATCTCTATTCAATGTAAAACTGTAATAACCTCAAACCTCAAGTACTGCTCGAAAAGCAAAAGTCAGTTTATACTTCATACCTCAGATACAGATACCATTACATTACAATGTTTACAAAAGCGTAACCACGAAAAAGCTAAATAAAAATGCAATTTTGTTATAATAGGAAATATTATACTCTCATTTAACTCTCAATCTCAACTTCTGTAGTCTCTTTGATTCACCTGACTGTTCATAATAATCTACGTAATGGGATGGCATGAGGATGTTGCTGCGTTGAAATGAGAGCAAAAGCACGCTTCTGTTTTAGTGTACTCTTTGGAAACTTAGCGGGTGCGGGGTGCCTCGTTACAACTTATTTATATTTAATAGTGACTACTGTATTGCATGATGTCTGTCTGAGTACATGAGAGAGACGGAAATTCGTGAACAGCTATCCCAAAATGATGCTCGTCTGAAGTCAATGAATATTCTGCTCAACAATGAGTATGTTCACATCTAAATGTCCGTAGTCCATATCGCCTTTATTAAACATCACTCTTACTATTCCCCTATCTCGCCTGTACATCTGCATTCATTTAATATTACATCAACATCTTGTCAGTCAAGCCAGCTCGCTATCATAATCCGATCGCTTGTTCTCTCAGACGTGACTATGTCTCATTTTTTCAACTCTGTCTGTAGGCGTCAAACCTCCTTCCCTATAAACTACGCGTTTGTTAACACTGAAAAGTTATAATAGTGTTGTATATTCAACTAATAAGCTAATATTTGTGCATTTAAGACTCTATAGCACTTACGAATGTACACACTTTACCCTTCTTGGCAATACATTAGGGAATACCTATTTCGGTAATAAATATAGACTTTTAATACCTAGGTGTATAGGTACATTGTTTACGGATTCCATGATCCCAAGAGGGTTTTAATGATATACATCTATTCTAATTTAATTCATACCTACACAAACCTCAAGAGAAAACACCTAATGAACAAAGCTTTGTCAAGCTTTTGTGTCAGTCTAATTCTATAATGCCATTTGAGATCTACTTACTGAAGTGGTAACTCCAGTTGAACGTATAACAGCGAGAAGGACTATGTGTTGCTGCAGCTGCATGGCTAATAGGACGCTGTATGTACCACTGACATTGACCTTACGAATGAATGACATTAGAATTAAGGTGTACACATAAACTAGTACATAGATACACTACCGGCTACCACCACCACCACCTCCATATATTTTTATCATGATCATCATGACATGAAATCTATTTTTAGCACACTTTTAGACTTAAAAAAGTATAATGGCTAATGACTACTGTATGAATAACGAATAGATACCGACCGAGTACAGATAGCCATGTACTTACATATCAAATATCGCGAAATACCTACTTCTCTTTTGAATCGTTTGGTAAATAATTGCTTGCTTAGAAATCTAAATCTAGATAAATAATTAGGGTTTAGTATTGTTGAATCATCCTAATATCATGCAAAATGTAATTGCCAAATGGCATATCCAAAGGCAATTCTTCATAGCAAGCAGTATGCAAAATAATCAGTCATATTTAGATTGTTTTCTTCTTTACAACATTTATCTATCACTTTTATTGGTCAATCAAAAGAATTCGTGTATTATTATAGAAAATACATGGCAATACAAATAAATGACTATCAGTTAATATGTACGTTTTCTTTTTGAGACTTTTACAGATTTACAACTTAGAACTGACATTAAAACATAGAAAGAGGTGTTACTTCAGTTTTAAAATTGCAAATGAACACTGAAAATTCGTAAAAATTCTACACTATCCCTAATGCAATGCTAAGAGCCGGGGAGGATTGAAATAAAAATTTGAAGAGATAGGAGAAGTATAAAGAAGGTCGAAGTAGAAAATCTGATAGGAGGGGCTCCATTGTAGAAAGGACAGTAAGGACACTGATAAGATCCACAAACTTGGCAAATATCCAGCATCTGGAGAGATGTATCGTTGTAAACCGTGTTGACGAATCTTTCTGCAAAGAAAAACAAGAATTTGCACTATTTATCATGTATTCATGCTTGAAGTTGAATAGGACAAGACGTGGCTACCTAAATTACAAACAGCGTTACAACAATGGGTTAAAGCCAGTTTTGTATACATAAGCTATAGGACAAGGGATGAAAGGATGAATTTTACATAATATTACATAGGTAGACCAGTTTGACAGGCATGCATATATTTGTAAACTTACTGGAAAACCTTCTTTCATTTTTTATATTCACAAATCATGTGAAGTCCAAGATTTTGCGATATATACTGATAGCAAATGAGATAATCGCATTTTAAAAGATGAGAATTGTTTTGGTATATGAGACGACAAGAAGCAGTCAGTCATAAAAGTTGAAATAGGAAAATGCAGTTCTTAAAACGAAGGCAAATGCGCTCTTAAATGCATTGCGTGAGAAAATCTGTATAGAGTGCAACTTTTTCTTAATTATTCCACGTTAAACACTCATGCTCTCTTCTGCCTGATCTGACTATGACTGTAAAAAAGACAATCTCACAAT
Organism: Tomocerus nigrus; assembly: GCA_019776505.1. Taxonomy (NCBI): domain Eukaryota; kingdom Metazoa; phylum Arthropoda; class Collembola; order Entomobryomorpha; family Tomoceridae; genus Tomocerus; species Tomocerus nigrus. Next base: position 4,025 of record JABASI010003070.1, on the reverse strand, counting down.
ATCCTATTTAAAGATGAGGCAATTGTCTGATTCGAAAGCGGCAGAAAAAAATGGTTTACCTGTGAAAAGGTACACTGTTAAGCAATGTAATGTACACACTTAAGTAGTACTTGTACGTTGTACTTGTATTATGTGCATTTGTTTTTTGCGACTAGTTTAAAATACGTAAATCATTGATAAAAATTCTAAACTCTGATGAATGTATTTATTGGACTTGCATTACTTTGTAAATTACAATAATAATTGCTGCAGCAGAGGGCATTGCTTAGCTGCATTTTCTGTCTGTGATATTATACATGATTATACTCTTGATAATCAAGTCGAGTTACATAATCTACAAAATGCATGTCTGTCTTCTAAATACTTTATCTGAAACAAGATTCATCCTTTGTATTCACGACGACAAGTGCAGACACATCATTTAAATGCCTACCACAGTTCAACTCGTAGCTAAATTCTATAGGTACTAAGTTTTTTATAATTATGTGCCTGTGCCTGTAATGACTTTTAATTTTAATGCCATTTTATGCATGAAAAGGGTTGAGTTGAACTGCAACTTTTAAGAATGCAGCGATTTTAGATACGCTCCATGAAAATGGCTATAAACTTATTTACGACGACTTTTATTACATTGGAGCTAACTGCTTCATTCACTCCAGAACAGAACTAATAGGAATAGTGGAGAGTTCACTGCTACAGAGGATAAGTGAACGGATAATTTTTATTTTGGCACAGCACGGTATTTACAAATTCATCTACATTAAAGAGCCGACGGATGCAATGAGACACTTTGCACATCGTTTATTTGAGCATTAATTTCGTAGTCACTGTATAACAGAAAGTGCTTACACTGTTACCGCATTATCTCACATTTTTACAACTCCACTTAACTCCAGTGACTGGCTAAAGTAATTCCTGAAATAGCTTCTAGTCAATTTTCAAGTGCATACGTATTATTAAATAGGTAGATATAAATAGTCAATGTTCATGGATGTTGATTTTGACGACCTCCCTGGGGCTATTGCTTTTTTACATTTCAACGGTAAATGTTATTACCTTGAATACTGAAAATGAAATGTATGTACTAATGTACTTTTATATAAATACCAATAGTCTTTTTGGGCACTATTAGACAACTAGTACTGGGTATCTATTTATTGTAAAAATGTAGATACGAGGTGGGCTGAATTTCGTGAGGACATGACTTAGTGGAAAATAATTTGCATCATCAATATTCTAGGTAGGTATTTACTTACGTGGTAGTGTTTCTCTACCTATACTTATATGGCCCTCTACAATACCCAGAAAAGTAAGAACTGATAAAGCTAATAATTAACAGATCTGTCCGCATCTGCAAATTATAAATAGATCGGCAGAACTAGAGCGAATCGGTCCTACTTGGATTTCTTAAAAGCGTCAGTTTCACACATACCTAGATTAAAATCAATAAATTACAATTAAGAGATTTTAGTTTGCGATTGTTGCAATAATTACTTGGTACATGGCAGGTATATACATGATGAAAAGAAGACTACTATCTACCATCTTCCTTAGCTAAAAATTGCAACAGAAACGAAAACATTTAAGAAAGTATACCTAATAATATAGGTGTAGTTATCCAACGGCCTTTTGATCCTATCGGGCAACATTGTAATGACATGACATATTAATAATTAACTTCTCTAAGTGTCGCGGTAAAAAATCAGAAAGAGAAGTCTAAAGGTAGCTTTAGCAAAAAAGCAAATAGTTGAGTAGTATGTTGAATGAAAGTTAAAACAAACCTTCATTCATCATACTAAACTACCTAAAGTTTCCACCCAAAAGAGAAAAAATACCATTCATGAAATGTTTGTTCTGTGCCCAATGATTTATGAACTGATGAGTGCACATGCATATATCAAAGCATCAATCTCTGTATGAATCCTCGCCGTAGTATACATGGATGTATAAGCCAACAAAATTATCTGACAATACTGAATGAAACGAGAATTGCTAACTCTGAGAGCGACATAGAGGGAATTAATCCACATCCGTTTTCCATTGTGTTTACCGAATATAACTTTCAATCAAAGTACAAAGGGTTGTGCCAAAGTGCCAACCTATCCTTTGGCTACCTACCTGATAGCTCTTATTTTCTACACAGAGGTATTACCTACATGTAATTTTATTGTTGTATTATATAGTGTGTACGCAGTGCCAGCTAATATGGGTCCTAGAAGTATGCCGAAGCCGAAGTGCAATTTTGCTGAAGCCAAATCGAGGTTTATCCAGCAAGTATTTGTTCCAAACTCCTATTGATTTCACATAATATATTCAATAATAATGTGATACAAGAATTTTATAACCATTACTAGAAGATTAAGAGCACACGTTATGCTACGCTAGTCTTACACTAAGCGAAAGCACTTTATTTCTCACAGTGCCAAAAGTGGTAGAAATAGTGTTTCTCACATTGCTGTTTGAACGAAATGAACCAAACTAAGAAAGGGTGGGTGGGACGAAATAAAATCAAGTTAACTTTAAAAAAACTTAAAATTTCAAAATTTTGAATTCCACATGGGCTAAGACATGTTGACTCGTCCAATCTGTCCACTTGGCTTGCAGCATATATTACTGTATTGATGAGTTTGAGAAACATCATTTTAACTACTTTATCACTTGGGGAAATGTGAGAAACACTGTTTCTACCATTCTAGTCTTCTAGTACTATCATTTTGGTGTTTGTGAAAAATAACATGCTATCGTTTAGTATAAGACAAGCCCACATGCAGGCCTAATACTCTAGTAGATGTTATGAAATCATTGTATCCTATGTAGATAGAATTCAGGAATTTGGAACAATATGTGCTTACAATTTAGGGCATGTGCAAACCTCAGTTTTGGCTTCGACAAACTTCCACGTCGGCTTCGTCAAACTTGTTTTTCGGCTTCGGCGAACTTCTCTTCAGCACCCAGCTAATATTATGCTTGCTGACATGTAAATGTACACTATGTACACTACACTGCACTTGTGTAGAAAAAACTTTGAGGAAAAAGACGTAATAATAATCATGCCATTTAGTGTACTTTTTTATAAGTATGTTTGCATTGTGACTTTTGTAAGCCTAATGACAACGTACGATTTAAGTATATTATTCAAATGCATTTGTGACATGTCATTATATAAATAAATGTTGTCAGACATGGAAAATTCAGTGGTTAAAGTAAATATAATTAACTAAGCTAGCGAAAATAAATGAGTCTCATGGGACGGTTTTCTATCAAAGGAAAAAGCTTCCTATGTTTGCTTAGATGTACTCGTTTAAAGAATACAAACATTGTAAAGTAAATGTACACAAAAGCAAGTTTCTACATAAATTAATGCAGTTTGTTAAGCCAGGAGAGATGCGTGCTGGGTGTATATATTATAATTATTAGTATTGCCATTAGATTCGTACCTGGAGCGTAAGCTTCGTACAGTGTGGCTTGTCGATGAGTTGTCAAATTAGCTACCGGATGCCACCGTCGAACCGTGTGATTGAAACAGGTCCAATATGCAGGAATCTATGTATGCAATTCAGAAAAAGGAACTTATTTAGAATTCCGTGAACAATGGTTGAATAATAATGTAGGTATAAAATATATGTTTTTGTTAAATCGCTGTTTGTGTAGCTAGATATGTAATCAATTTGCGGAAGCAGGATTATCAGCTTATTACAGGTCAGGTTTGGTTGTTAAAAGGTTTGATTGATAAAATAGAGGGAAGAGGCTTACAAATTCAAAGAACCAACTGGTTTTCCCAGCACTCATTATTGAGTCTTTGAGAGTGGGATGAATTCCAGAGGAAACGAGAGAAATTGCATCTGACTGAATCATTCCATAGCCACTGGGGATCTCCACTTCAAGCACAGCTGCTCCACTTACATCTGACTCGTCCAAGAGAATCCACCTGTAAACATAATTTCATACAATTCAGTCCTCCAGGATTATTATCATCCTTTTCAGTACCGTATTTAGAAGTCAGTTTCGGGGGGGGGGCCAACACG